>NIGD01000001.1:7678120-7748770 GCA_003055185.1 Escovopsis sp. TC
GGCCCCCCCCCCCCCCCCTTCTTTTTTCAGCAGCCAATCAGAGGCTACTGACCCACAGCAACTTTAACAGACCAATTAGAGACCGGCATAACTTTTTTCTAGGGCCAATCAGAGGCCTGAAAAGGAGATTGTGGCGCAGAAGTGTGGTGGCGGTGCGCCAAATTCTCTAATAATAAAGCAAAGCCTCGGCTTCGTAGCTTCGCTTACTCCGCTATCTTGGCTTTGCTTGATAAGAATTGTTATAAGAATTATCACGATAATCATGATTCTATGGCTCGTGACGGCCTCCTTTCCCGTCCCGCGAGCAGCGGCTGTCTCGTCCAAGCTGGACCGGCACAGGTCTTCCTACTCGTACGGAGTCCTCCGTACTCGTACAAACCAACATCGTCCATGGATGGAAGCACGGGCTGTGCGGGCTGTGCAGCTTCCACCACCACGGGAATGGACAACCTCGTGTGCATTCTCTCCCACCAGCACGGCGTGGGACACCCTCCAGTCTCTTCTTCCAGCCCCTGTCAGAATCCGTCCCCCCAATCCCTCATCGACCATGCCCCTTCGAATGCCGTTTGCTTGATATCCTTCCTCCCAGGCCAGGGTACCATCGAGCTGCGAAGCAGCACAGACGCAGATGATGATCCCCGTTTTCAGGCCCCCCCCCTCCCCGCCCATCAACTTCCATCAAGCATCTGCCGGGGTCGCGACAACCAGAAAGCAGCCAGCCTCGATCTCGGGTCTCAACTCATCCACCCATCCATCCATCATCTCGGTCTCTCTCCGCACAGTACGGCGTGCTCCCAGTACTACGCGTACCAGTACGGAGTACTCCGTACTGGTACGAGACCTCCGTAGAGGTCGTGAGGCATTCCCAGCCCTGGATGTGCCCGCCCCCCGTAATCTCATCCGCCTCGCATCCGCCTCCCAATCCACGAAATGAGACAGCCCGTCGGCAATCGGCCGCCTTGAACACCGGCAGCTCTCCACGGAACCTTAGATGCCGTGCGGTGAGGTGGAGTAGCTTTGGAGTGTTGAGCCCGCCGCGAATCAGAACCTTCGATCCCTCCCCTCCGTCCCGATCTGGACTCAATAACCGGTCTGATGGTGTGTGTCCCTCATCGAGGACCAATGTCGAGACCATCGCTCCTCGGTCTACGGAGTCCTCCGTGCCGAGTACCCCGTATTCCGCACCCCGCCATGATTCCGTGCTCGCTGCTGAATCAGTCCAAGTACTGCTCCGTACTCGTATAGGTACGAGTAAGAGGGGCCTAGCCTTGGTGTCCTCGCTGCCAAGGGACAGCCAAGCCCACGACGTATCGATTCTTCGAGCACGGTACTCGCGCCCTCGAGTGATAGATCCCAGGCAAGCATAACACACCAGAGGGGGTCCTCCGCACCTCCGAGTCTCTGTACGGAGTACGGATCAGGTACTTGTAGGCCGAGAATGGCGTCAGTAGGGGGCAGGGTTCATGCTCATGCAACGGGGCAAACTCACCTGCATCCCGCATTTTGCACCTCGTACCTCGTACTGTCTGCCTCGCGACGATACGACGGACACGAGAGCCTCCCCGACGAGTGCTATCAGTAGGTAGGTCGGCGCCCTCCGTTCATACGGTGTACAGTACTCCGTACGGAGGACTCCGTACTCGTACACCGAATGCCCCATGGAGCGACGGACCGCACGCCCCAGCTCGACGACGACTTGCCAGACCAGCCCCGCGCCCACTTCGTGCTCCGCGCCGTGCGGCAGATCCGTCAGCGGTAGGCGACGACCCCCTCCCTCCACCATGCTGGCAACGCCACGTCCCCGGAGTCCCTAGCGCGAGCTGCCTCAGCTGTGGACGAACGGGCTCGCAACTCGGCGCAGTGGATGGAGGAGACATCCTCCGTCCTTCTGTCCATACACCGTAGTCTCCAACCTCCGTAGGTATGTACCCCGTACGGAGTACTGTCCATACCTCTCCGCACTCCGTACGGAGTACCGTACCGTACAGAGTACCGTCTCCGCTGCCCATCCTCTTCCCTCGTACTCCGTACATCCGTACAAGAGTGGCCCCTCAATGCCCAAGATTTTTCTTCTCCCCTCTTCCTCTCCCCTCCCGTTTCCCCAGAACCTGGTTCCTGGATCACCATCTCCGGCTGTATTGCATGTACTGTGCCCTTGGCACCAAACACCTCGTCCATTCCGTCCTAGGTGATGACCTCGCCGGCTGCCACCACACACAGATCTCGCCCGCCTTTTCCATCCTTCCTATCCCTCCGTCCTCTCCGTTCTCTCTCCCGCTCTCCCTCTCTCCCTATCTCTCTCTCTCTCCCTTCTCTTCGTCATCTCTTCCACTCCATCCGCTCCGCCTCTTCCATCCTCCCCCTCCATTTCTCTGCGTTCTCACCGTTCCAATATGCTCCATCCTGTGACGGGCGACTCCCATCTCTGCATTAATTCATTGGATCCTGGGCCCTCTCTCCATTACACACTTGTCTCCTCGCTTCGACTGCCATTCGCTTGCCTTGACCGCCTTCAGATCCGCTTATCCAGCTTTTCTCTGACGACAAGTGGAAGAGAGCGCAGGAGCAAATTGTCAACAACCCCAATCCGAGCAGCCTGCATAACCGGCCAATCGGCCGTGAGCACCACCACCTCTCACCGGCGTCATGGAGCAGCGGCGCAGCCAGCGAAGATCGATCGATTCGAGTTTTGTGGAAGCGTCTGTCACAGAGCCGGGAGCGAAGGCTGTTCCCCAATCAGATAATCAGTCACAACAGCCTCCTCTGCAGCAGGCGATGATTGTATCCTCAAAGGAGACATGTGCGAGCTCGAGTCAGGATGGCATCGGATCGTCCGCCGGCGGGTTTTCACCTGCCTCGATTTCGAGATCGTCCCCCCCGTCACAGCCCTCGCCGGCATCGTCCATACCGTCACTCGGACTCCCCGGATTGGAGGATATCACCGTGGCCATGGACGAAAGACAAAACGACCCGATGATCACCGCCCGCGTTCTCCAGCTGCTCCGGCGGAATCGTCCCGTCATGCCCGTGTTTCCCTCCCTGGAGACCTTCATGCCGCACTCAGATAATGACCTGGCCGACGACCTCATGGAGGATCTGAAACCGGGGACCGAGGATGACGCAATGCAAGAGGGTGATGATAACCGCCCCGCAGACCGCCGCAGCTTGATGGGGGTCAGGGGTGTCTGGAGGCTCAATCAATCCGCCGATACGGCCTCGCGACCCCAGAGAATCGTCCGGAACGTCCCGCGAATGCGGAAGCGAGCCAAGAGAAAGAAGGATCATCAGGATAAGCACGAGGCAGGTCCTGGAGAGGGCCGAAGCGCGCGCGTGGCCGCTCCCATCGAAGAAACATCCGCCTTTTGACCCAAATGGGACCCCCTTTCCTGGCCTTGGGTCACCCTCTGGCCAGGCAATATAGCGTTACTTTGCTCCCTCACTTAGCGGATCCATTTTTCTCCCAAGGCTTTGTCTTCTCTGTCCGCGTGGCGTTCCCCGGCATTTATTTTTGGTTCACCTCGTGTTCGCTTCCAGATCGGAGCATGGAGGCAGGTGTCTCCGGGAGATCTGGTAGGTATTCAGTTTGGTACACAATGGAAAGGGGGTGAAAGGGGGAGATATTGGACACGGATCCAGGTTCCCGGGAACATACCCTGATGAAAGATTGAGGAGCTAGGGCTTGTGCAGACACGAAGAAAGGATACCCTTTGTACTGGTCCGGAGTATTCCGTAGCAGCAGGCAACATGAAACTCCTTTTGCCTTGACATTGTCGTGTCGTCCTGTCGCCGCCGAGCTGAAGGATCAAGTCCGTGCAGGGCGGCGCATTGTTGATGACCCCACAAGGCCGTGACACCGGGATCCTTGAAACAAGGGGCCACGCATCAAGGATCCATCCATCCATCCACCTTGTCAGAGGAGGCGTGCCAGAGATTGCTGGGCTGTTTCTGGGGCGGGGACCTTGCATACGGAACTGGAGAAGATGGGGCATGCACCGCCCACGTTGGGAAAAGGCCGCCCTTCGATTGGGGAATTCGGAATATTCGTTGCTTCGAGAATGTGTCCATCGGGTCACCCACGCCGCTGACGCGACGAGATGGGGTCAGCAAAGAACTCGTGGAAGGCCGCTCGTCACCGAAGCTGAGAAGAAGACTGCTGGCTTCAATCATGCAGAGGGACTTTCGCGTTCCTGCGTGAAGCCGCCAGACGATGTTGGAGGTTGTCGAAAACTCGAGCCACTGCGAGATTCCTGGATTGATGCTTCAAGTTTCCAGTCGTTAGACTTGACCGTACAGACTTGAAGTTGACGGTGCTGGGGACAACATGATTATTTCCACTCATCTTCCTGGGCTGCCTACCCTAGAGGTGCTGTTGATGATGGTGGTTTGGGACGGCAGGTGCAGCCCGTCACACGCCTCACTGATTGGGAAGTCGCAACCCCTGGGTCCAGGCAAGAGCTCCCGATTCATCAGGGGAGCACCTCGGCCCGAGCTCGTTCTGGGATTCCGTTGGCCCCACACTGCACTAATCGTAGTAGTGAGGAGACGCAATGCACATATCACGACGGGATCGATCACATTGCCCTGCGAATCATGTGCCTGGGTGCGGAATGCGGAACGCGTAGGCGGCACCATGGGCAGATTGAGTTGTTGGTCGGTGGCTCGCAGTACGGAATACTCGAGCGGGATACGGAGTACGAGGCCGAGCTCCTTGGCAAAAGCAGGGTCTACACGAGAACTGGCGGGGCAGGAGGCTCCTCGGATCGCGGAATTCACCTCTCAGGCGCACCTCCTTGGCAGCTCCTGCCCTTGCCTGCGCCTGCTGCAAGATACCAGTAGCATCGAGGAAAGAGCGTCCTCCCCAAATTGTGTCGGGCCGTCCTTCCTCTTCCACGAAAGGATGTAAGCCCCTCGATCGCTCTTGCGACCTGGCAGGCGGGGGCCCGATGGATGAGGCAGGAGCAACTCTTGCCAAGCTGCTGACTCACCATCGAGGCGGGCAACGTCCCAAAAGAGAAGGAACAAGAAAAGCTTAAAAGAAATGGAGAAAAAAAGAAAAGAACATACTACTCCGTAAAATGAGAAGAAAAGAAAATAAAAAAGAAAGAGGGAAGGCCTGCGATGTTGCCGCGCGTCTCTTCGAGTTCCATTTCCTTCATCTCCCTGCCAGCCCACGAACGGCAATTGATCTCACAGATCGACCCTCGCCTAGAACGCTCACTTGGGCGAGCTCCGTTCACTATGTGGATGCCTCGACATTAAGCCAGCCGACCAACCTGGAGGCCGCCACAGTCCCCGGGGGCCGCCCACAGGGCCCCCCCCCCCCCCCACCCGGCCGCCACGCTCGATCTTGTTCGACTTCGCCCGAGGCCAGGACAAGACATAACGGGGCATGAGAAGGGCATATTCGAGTGCTTGGAACGGCAAGCGATCTCCCGTGATCTCCATTGGCTGTGGTCCTTTGTTCGTCCATGCGTTGACTGACTGACTGACTGACTACAGGCTGCATGACCAGGCCCAGGATGGATGACAGCCCTTTGCCGCACACACCACCTCCATGCAAGCGCATGCACGCCTGCTGCATCTCTGGACCATGATCTGAGCTCGTCAAGATGAGTCGGCACACGAGATTCGCAATCTTGGTACGGAACACCAAGTGCATGTGTCCATCTATACCCGTATGAACACCCGGCGAGGACTGATGCCGTGCCGGCCAACATCAAGGGCCTCGACTCCAAGAAGACGGATCAATGAACTTCTGTCGGCATTGCCATTCCATTCCGAGCCCACCCAAAAGCTGCGCGGACTTTCCACAGGGCCTCGTGGCTGTCTGAACTTTTCTCTCTTGTCTCCCGAGACGAGGGATCTGTTGTCGCCGTCCGACCCCCGAGATACGATGCAATGCGACATGATGCAATGCGATGCGATGCTATGGGATGTGGTGCAATGCAACACTGCCTTTGCGCTCCAGAGAGAGCCCTCGCGGCTTCTCAAAGAATCTCGTCTCAACCACACCTCCAACATCTCCATTGCGTTTCCCGCTGTACCAGAAAACAAAATTGGGGAAAGGATCAAAGCGTCAGACAACATGGCGGAAGAGCCCCTCCACTTGGATGTGCCTTGCATGAAGTGCAGGGTTTTTGCCAACCTATCCAGCTGTCTGCTCGAGCTATCTCCTGTTTTGTTCCTGGATGTCTCGGAATGCAAAAGAGGACCTTGCTCTGCCGGGAACGTTGACGGAGCAATGGCATTCTCCACCGAAACAGCGTACCGCACGACCAGCACGGAGCCCTTAGTACGGAGCAGCTCTGTCGCCATGGGATCTCTCAGAGAAAGCTCGCTCGGTGCGCGGCAACGCCTGCTGATGTGGATCGACGGGCAGAGCGCAGGGATCCATGGGCCCCAAGCAGTGGCCAGGCGGACCTTGTCAGTACGGTATGCCATCCGTCATCCGTCATCGAGCCCTTCTCCGCGTCCTGTCTATGCGTTTGGTGGTCCACGCTGAGTTTCATCTTCGATCCCGCCTTGTCAAAGTTCTCCCTCCTTCTCTTTCTCTCACCCTCTCTCTTCATCACGCCCTCTTCTGTCATGATCGTCTGTCCTTCATTCTCTGGAGATCCATTGCCGTTATCTCATTTGGCGTCCCTGGAAGAACCACGCGTCAGACGGCATGGCCCACGGGCCGATCCAGGCAGATCACCGGACGGTCGTTTCGCTCAGGGGTACTCCGTAGAGCCCGCACGCTTTGTGGGCTGCAACCATTCTTTTTTTTTTTTGTCTGCCTTCACGCTTTCGTCCGATATCGTTCCATCTTCCACATGGCCTCAGGGCCTGCCAGGAGAAGAAACGTGACGTGAGCAGAGTGCTGATCTTCCATAGGAGACTCACAGACGGGAGATCGCGCAGAGACCTCCCCATCTGCATGACTTGGTGTGGCGCTGGGGCCGCAAAGAGTCTTCTTTGTTCCAAATTTAAACTTGTTTGCCTCATCGGGATCCCCTCATGGCCTCAATCGGGAACCTTTGCTCGAGAGGCGTCCTTCCGCCCAGTGCCTCATCGCAGTCGACCCGCCATGCGTTGCAAATGCTGTCGACCTCCCTGCCTCTGAATTCGGTAGGCCGTTTTCCCAAAGGAATGCGCGGTCCAAGACCCACACATTCCATCCGCGCTCCCCCAGCTGCAGGTCAACAAGTGTGGGCGGATGTCTCAGCGAGGGAGGAGAGGCACACGCACGGCGACAGAGACAACCATGATGGTTGCCCTGTTGACCTGGGCGTGGGGGCATGCCTTCGCAACAACGACCTTGCCCATATTTAGTCTCTACGGCCTTCGGCAGCATCAAAGCCTTTAAGATGGACAGAGTTGCTCGCCAGCTCCTTCTCCTGGACTCCCTTCGAAGGGTCCGAGTTTGGCTGCTTTGCTGGACTCCTCACGCTCCTTGATCTGATTTTCGAATTCTCTCTCTCATTCACCAGATCGGATCTCATCTTCACATCAGACCAGATCAAGACCATTCCTTTTTCCTGATCCGGCTGTCTTGTTGACTTTCACCATCATTAGCCCGGCCTGGTTCCGTTCGCGTTCTCTTCTACCAGCCAAGGAGGGGGGCCGATCATACCGCTGTCGTGATCCAATCATCGCTAAGCCGCTTCCGTCACTTCCACCTCTCTTCCGACTCTCCTTTTTTCTGCCTGCAAGACAGGTCGTCCAAACGCCTCTCTTTTCCCACCTTGCCTTCTCCCTTCCTTTGGCCAACGTGTCTGCCCATTCTCTGCTTTCGATCAAATGGCCTCTTGGATGGCATTTGATAGCATCAACAGTGCGGTAGAGAGCGACTCGACTCTTTGCTGGCCGATGAGCGACAGGGTCTTGTCGCAAGAAGACGCTTTAAGCCATGACCACCTCATGTTCAGCCAGTTCACAAATCTACATCATGGTCTGGCATCGAGTGCACCGTCCTTTGATAACCTTGTCCGCGAGCCTGCGACTCAGCCTCGACCATCGGGCGCAAATCTGGTCCATCACCCGTCGTCTTCCTCCTCATCTTCGGCAGACAGACCCGCTTCTTCCACCGCCGTCTCCTCCACCGACGAGCCCGACCTCTTGCCCTCTGCCAACGCCGAGTTTCCACAACATTCTCATCATCCGTTGCCCCCCTATTCCGGCCTGGACCAGCCGCTCAAACGTCACATCCAAGAGCGAGCCTCGTCAAGTTCTCTCTTTTTCGACTCAACTCTGCAACAGCGATTCGGCGAGGTCTCCCTCCATTCTCCCGTCAAGATGGAAGCGACAGCCGTCGTATCGCATTCGCCAATATCTCCAACCCCACGCTCTGTGCCCGCAAGCAGGAAGCAGCCCAAGAAGATCGTCGATGCTATCTCGTCCACCTTCAAAAAGGCCACCCAACTTCGCAAGGGGAAGAAACAGGCTCAGCCTGTGCCCGAGAGGTCGGCGTCACCGACGCTGGAGCACCCCCCCATGGCCATTAAGAAGGAGCGTTTCGGGGGCATTCCCACCGGTGCCTCTACCAACACGGCATCAAGCGTCCCCCTGACCCTACCTTACAACAACGCCCACTACAGCCAAAGCGCCAATTTCATCCATGGGTACTGCGATGACCCCTTCGGGGATTTCCTGCAGAGCAACCCGTCGGTCAGCATGGGATTTCTGGATCACCATGGAAACGGGGTTGGTAATCATCTCCTCAAGAACGGGCAGGAGACGTCGTATCACACGACCGACGACCTGTCTCCAAAGGCTGTCATCGACATGGAGGCCATCATTCCCGATCTTTCAGCCGACGGTTGGCATTCACAGCAACTCGTCGCAACGTCTCTGGCGGCGGAGCAATGGGCAGGATCTGCCGTGGCTGGCTACGCACCGAGCCACGAGCCCGAATGGTGGGAGGGCGTTGACGTGTTCGAGTCCAAGAATGCGCAGACTTCCCACCACGCTCTGCAAGTCCAGCAGCTGGATCTACCCTACCACACGGCATATGACTTTGCGCATCCAGTGCTGGACGACGGCGTCATGGTTTCTCTGCCGCCCCCGCCAGCCACAATCCATGAGGGTCAGGCCCCAGTCCAGCAACAGCAGGCGTACCCACCGCCTCCACCCCCGCCTCCAGCACCATCGGCGGTCCCAACGACCAAGGAGCGCGGCCGCTCGAGCAGGCCCCCGAAAGCTCGATCCTCCGGGGCCCGGCATCAGAACACGTCACCGTCCCCGATGCGCAAGACCCGCGGGCCCTCGGCCTCCCCCAAGCCCATCAAGGGCCAATCCCAGCCGCTGGGACAGACTTCGGCCGCGCACCAGCGCCGCCACAGCTCAACCGGATCCATATCCTCGGCACGGAGCGCGTCCGGCCGCGTCACCGGTGCGTCTGCGCCAGGCACGCCGGGCGGCCACGGGATTCGCAAGCGACGCTCGCGCGACACGGGCCTGCTCTGCTCGACGGGCGGCGACGACATGGGATTCGTCAACTTCACCCCTAACGATGGCAGTCTCCTCATGACGGGGGTCGCGCCGAGCGGGAGCTCCAAGACGAAAGCTCGACGGGAGAAGGAGGCTCAGGAGCGGAGGAGGAAACTCAGCGAGGCCGCCATGAAGGCCGTGGTGGCGGCAGGCGGCGACGTTGACAAGCTGATTCAGGAGGGTTTCGTTTTCTGAGTCTTTCCTCCCTCGGGCACACTCCCTCAAACACATACTGTCACTCAGACACACTCCCTGACACAGATTCTGTCTCTCAGACACACTCCATCACAAACTCACACGCCTGTATTCTGACATTGCCATTTCTTCTATTCTGGTTGGGCGATTCTTTGTGTCTGTATCCCTCCCTGCCCTTCTCCCTTTGGCGCAGACAGTAGGCACTTGTCTTTTCCTTTCTTTCGAGATATCCCGTTTCCGATTTCCCGCATGTCCAAAAGCACGTCCATCGAGTCGCCTAATTGCTCCGCCAACCCTTTCCTTCACCTACATCTCTTCTCTCATCGCCCATGTCCCTAAGACCGCTTCCCTTGACCTTCTCTATCTCCCCACTACCGCACAACTTTTCATCATCCCAAACATTCTCTCTGACCTCACACAAGCCGCAATTGCGCCGACATGCTGGTCCGGCAGAGGGGCAGAGGAAGCAGTAAAGGGGCAGTCCAGCAATGAAGCAATGGGAGCATTGAGGGAAGAAGAAAAAAGGTTTTTGTACGGAGTCGGCAGGCCCTAGAGGATTGAGTCAAAAGGGGATCCTCTGGGAGGATTTAATCACGGAGTATCAAGCGGGTCGAGTTCAACATTTGGCGAGGTTTTGTTTTCCTATCCATGCGAATTCGTAGAACAAAGCGGGCGAAGGGCGGGGCCATGGATGCTATCTTCAGCCCGACCATATTGTCACGGCATGCGTTCTCCTCCCATTCCTTCTCCAAACGCTCTACCGGCATCTCCCTCTCCGCGCGACTACATCTTGTGTACACGCAATACGCGCAATACGAGTCCCCCTTAGTACGCGCGGCGTAGCAAGAATGTCGTGGGTAAAGTAACACGACTCCACGCTGGAGTAGAGTGACCTTGACCCACCGGAGTCCTCGCCCCTCCTGCTGTGCAAGTCCCACAGGCCATTTGACGAAGATTGTGCGTGTACGGAGGGGTCGAGACTGCCTGGTGCGCTGACAACAAGTCCCGTTTGACGCCCTGACCTGTACTGTACGGGCACGAGCTTGGACACGAGTAGCCCCTTGCATCCTGAGACCTGACCGATCGTGATCATCAGAGGACCTCGAATTACGAGTGCGGTCCGGGCGAGTGCGGTCCGGGGACGTGTCCGTTGGTGCAGCGTGACGACCTTGCCGGAACAAGCCTTCGCCGTGCCTCGACGGGCCTTCTTTTGCCAGGCCAGTCATTCACGGTGCATTGCCGTTCAAGTAGTATTCCGAGCGGGCGCATCGTCACGCAGCTCTTCGAACAGCCCTTAAGATGGATGGCATCGACGTGCAGGCCTCTCCTCTCCCCTCATTGCCTTCCCCCTCATATATTCACCCCGCCATCCCCCCCTTCCTCGCGCCCAAAGAGAGAGGGTTCACAGTACAAGTAAGACAGGGCCCAATTGATACGATAGCAGGACCTCACGATTTTGGCATGAAGAGAAGAAGAGCGAAAGAAGGAGAAGACGGTCTCTGGACAAAACACCAAAAAAAAAAAAAAAAGGACCGGGCGATAATCGAAATCGCGACCTAGAGATATCTTGCACCGACGCTGCAATCTCTCGCTCTACCACTGAGCTACCAGTCCTGGAACACGTTGCGCCGCCTCCGAGACCGGCCTATATCCTGAGAGCCCCCAAACGCCCCACGAGGACGAAAGACCAGACGGTCATCAACTTGCATGATGCGAGCACTTGTGGAAAGCCTTCATGATGGGAGCAGCGTGGAGAACGTGCTTGATGGGAGCAGCGTGGAGAGTCTGCATGGTGGGAACAACACGTGAACACCCTGCATGATGGCAGAAACATACTAGGAAGCACGGATACGAGAGAGCACGAGGAGGAGGTCGAGGTCCTCGGCCCCGACGTGCAAAGCATCATCGTACGCCGGAGAAGTAGGATTCAGCAGATGCATGGATAGTACGGAGTACTCCGTGTTGAGGATCGTGGACGGCTCAAGCGCCGTCGATGGGGCACGAGCACGAGGACCGGGAATGTGCAATGCATTGACAGTACTCCGTACTAACTCCGTAAATGCTCCGTGAAGCATGCCCGAGGGATCAAGCGTTAGTATGTACGGAGCGCGAGAAATGGCGTCTGCGCAGGCCAGACTTAGAAACCATCCGTGAATTTAAAAACAAAAAAAAACAAAAAAAAAACAGGATGTCCATCGTCCTCCAGGCATGAGGCCATCGACTGTCTCAGGCACGAAATGCAGCCCGCCAAGCATGGATGAAGCCGCGCTGTCTCGAGCACGCAAGATGAGTAGGAGGTACGAGTACTCCGTACTAGTACAACAATACGAAGTCCGTCACTCATCGGTGGACCGGCTCACCAAGCACAAACGAAACATTCATGAGATCCATCACATCTGCCAAGCATCAAGCACGCCAGTCCAAAACACAGTCCAGCCCGTGAAGCATGCTGCATATTGCTCCATACCTCTCCCTCCACATGTCTTCAATGGCCCGGGGTCTCAACCCGCGAGGTTCCACACCAGACACTCCACACGTCGGAAAACCACATCAGACAGGGATAAGGACATGAATGCGGCATCTCAGGATCTTGTTTATTCGGAATAGATACTCCCCGGTCGAATGGCTCGAATTCGACCTTTGGATCCCAGACCTTGGGGCCTCTTCGTCTCTGCCTTGATCTCCTTCCCATCTCCTCTCCTGCACCTCCTAATGTCTCATCTTCATCTCTTCCGCATCCCCTGCCCCCGTGTCCTGTTCCGTTCCCATCTCCTCTACTGCTTCTCCACTCAAAACTGCACGTCGAATGTCTCCCACCATCCTCCCATCCTCCCTTTCTTCCTTGCCCCCTTCTACTCCAATCCCCACTCCGCTTATGCCCAACGCGCAGCCAAAAGAAATGAGGACGGCCAATATTCCCACACGAGTGTAAAGAAACACAAGGCGAAAGAGGTAATAGAGGACAAGAGAATGAGGCGAAAGAATAGAATGTCATAGATAGATAAGGAATGTAGAGAAAAGAAGCGGACAGAAAGGGGGACACCGTGACCTTCGCGCCTTGCTTAGCCTTGAAAACAAACCCCTTCCCCATCCTGATGTATGTACTTGGACCCAAAGTAAGAAAAGAAAAACAGAAAAAAACCAAAAGACAATGGATCAAAGGTAAGAGGATAAAAACACACAGAGACAGGGCAAAGTGGACGGAGGAACCCCGATCCACACTTGGATGGGCCAGAAAAGGTGTCGCCGTGCCTCCACCAGTCCCCTGTCCTCATCACACAAAGATCATTTCGCAGGCCAAACAGCATAACGTATAAAATACAGTGCCTCCGCCAGTCCGACCCCGTTCGGGAACAGGAAGGATCACTTTTGAGACTTTTTGAAATTGGGACGTGCGGTCCCGTTGGAATGGGGTATGGGGGAACCCTGATGCACGATGAGATATGCCTTTTTTTTTTCAATGCTCGTAGCCTGCACCACGCTGCCATGGACTGCCACAAGGATGACGCGTCAGTACGACCTTTGTTTTCTGAAGGCAAGTCATGCAGAAAAATGCCAGAGAAAGGGCGGAGGGAAAAAAAGACGACTTACCTAGAATTGTTTTGCGGTCGGTAACCGCTACCCAGCATGGAGAGGTCGTTTGACTGTGAAGTGATCGGGCTCACGGGAGCGCCAGAGCCGTTGTACGGATTTGACGATGGGGACCGGAAGGTCTCCTGCATGCCACGCTGCCCATCGGCCGGGAAGAGAGGCATCGACGGGTTGATCGGCGATCGCGGTCTCTGAGAAAAATGGCTCGACGAGGAAGCCGAGGGTCCGTATGGCGAGGTCACCTGGTTGACCCTCTGTCTCAAGTCGTCCGAGGAAAGCGATTCGTTGTCGTCGTCGAGGTCCATACGGCCGTGCGAGTATCCGTTCTTATCGCCGCGGGCGGTAGCAGCCAGGGCATCCAGCTCCGTGGTCGTCGCGAGCTGTGTCTGCGACTTCATGAACGAGGCTCGATCGTCGGCCATGTACTGGTAGCGAGCGTCGGGATTCCGTCGGAAGAAGGAGATGACGGCCGAGACGATGACCATGAGGAGGAGGATCAACGCGAACGCGGCGTTGAGGATGAACAAAATGACGCCGACGACACCGACGACCAGCTTCGGCGCGCCGAATACATTGGTGAAAATCAGTAGGAAGATAGAGTTCAGGAAATTGATAACGCAAATAGCAATATTGAAGGAATTGGTGCTCTTGTCCATCCAAGGCCGCAAGATGGAAGCCGAGATCAGCGCGCCAGCCTCGAGGATGATGAACCCAATGGCTTGCGCAATAGGTGTCCTTTGTGCCAAGGCGACGAACATGCTCTTGAGTAAGGTGTAGATCAAGACCGGAATGATGTAATAAAACGCAGATGCCCTGAATTGCACGTAGAGAAAGCCCCATTTGTTTAGAGCCTGAGGGTCCGAAAACAAGATGTAGGCGGGGTTCTGGTGAATGGCAACCGACTGCCGCGCAATCTGGATGACCTTGGCGGCGCCCCATGCCAAGGTGGTGACCAAGCCGAAGAAGAAGACCACGGCCAAGACAACCTCGGCACTAGAGTCTTTCTGCGTAAACTCCCACAGACACAGAATGGATATCTGCGGGAGACCGATCAGAGCCACACGGAACAGAATGCCCTTGAGCACGGTCATCCAGTTGTTACGAAATTCCAGAAACTTGTCGCTTTTGAGGTGAGCCGTCCGAACGAACAATTCGAGGAGGCCCTTGAAGGCGGCGATTCCAAGAGCCGTGAAGAGAGCGAAAAGCCAGAAGAAGACGAGACCCGTCATGAAAAGATTCGTGGATTCGATCCCCGCCCGGAAAGCCACGCGTTGGATGCCGTAGACGACATAGCTGCCGGAGCCGGTCTGGATGTTGCCCCTCTTGACAATGGTATCGACGGCCTTGGGCATCATGGCCAGACCTCGCTTGAAGAGAGAGAGACTCGCCTCCGCGACCTGAAAGCTGCGTTTCTCGACCTGGACGGAGATTGTGGTAAGCGAGTCAAAGATGGTGGACGGCTGACCCCCTGTGGCGCGCTGGTACCAGGTGAAGATGTCTTGCATGAAGCGAAGTCGGATGATACCCATGGACCATTGAAAGTCTTGGGTCCAGGCTTGGACGATGGGCGGGAGGGGGATACCGCTGAGACCGATGATGGCTTGCGCCTGGAAATAGCCGAAAAGCGAGAGCGAATTGGCCGCGACGTGGGCGGCTGTGTTGGCGTTCCCTAGACCATTGACAATGGCCGAGGAGATCAGGGCAAGGCCGGCGATGATGGCGGTCGCCCATTTGACGCCGATGAGATTGACGGTCTTGCCGTTGGAAATATCGGCCTCCACGCAGGCCACGCTCTGTCCCGTGTTGGTCAAATTGACGTAGATCCTGACGTTGGCGTCCAGGTCGGGAATCATGTAGGCGATGCCGGGAATCTTGGTGGCAGCCTCGGGGGACACGGGGAGGTTGAACCCAAAGGAGATCTTTCCCGACACCATAGGGCAAAGGCCGGCCAGGTTGATGTCGCAGGGATCGACGGTCTGGCGCAAAAAGGTGTAACCGTACGCGGAGGCGGAGATGTCGAAATGGACCTTTCCCTGAACCGATGACGTGGCCACCATGTTGATGCTGGCTGAGTTGTTGTGGGGAGTGTAGACCAGGTTGAACAGACTGGCCTGGAGGTTCGAGTTCTGCTGGCAGGCATTGAGCGAGCTGGACATGAGCATTCTCGAATCGGTTGAGGCAGACACCATGGCCGGTATCGAGGCCAAAGAGGCCAACAGGAGCAAGGGCATTCTCGTCGACAGCCACATTGTGATTAAATGGTTGAGTTTCCGTAGGGGGTGGCCCTCTCGAGGGAAGAAAGATTGGTGAAGGAGATGGGACGAAAGAAGGGGGAAGAAAAAGGCGATGGAAATTCCGTGTTTCCACTTTCCAGGCGATTTTTCGATCTGCGTTTGGTCGAGAGGATCGCACTCCTTGCTTGCTCTCCCGCCGTCTTTCGCCGAGTGTTGTCGTCCCGCGAAACACGTCGTCGTCCGAATGGCGTCGAGAAAGGTATGTATGGAAACGAATGCGCTTGGCCTTGACGCTTGCGGTAGCGAATGTGAGGTTCGGTCGGAAGAAAGATGGCCTCTTCTTGCTCAAAAAGGGAATGCCGAGCTCGATTGTCTCTAGTCCGGTCCTGAGACGGCTGATGACACCAGTCAAGAGGAGTAGCAGTCGGCAAAGACGGACGCCAACGAGAGCTGTCGGAGAGAGCAAGGGAAGGGGGAAGAGGATGAGGTGAGCGAGGAAATGGCGAGAGGGAAAGGGAGGAGAAAAAGAAAGGATTTCTTTCTCAAGAAACCAAAAGAGGAAAAGGAAGAGGTTTTCGAAGGGTTCCAAACGAAAGAATGAGAAGAGAAGAGGAGGTACAAGAGAGGAGAGACGACAACGGCTAGTAGTAGTAGTAGTAGTAGTAGTACTAGTGGTAGTAGTAGAACAACAAGAACACCGGCGCGGCCGCTCCTATTGGTCCCGGGCGCTGCCTCGAAGTCCGGCAGACGGACGGATGGAATGGATCGAAATAATAGTGCCCCTAATTCATCGACGACGGTCTTCGGGAGGTCGGGGCTCTTTCGACGCGGAGGTATGGGGTCCCCCGCAGGATGCAGGCGAAGGAGAGGAATGAGAATGTATGACAAAATCGAAGCTCGCGTGGAGATGCTCCGCAGGACGAGACGCCTCGGCGGGTCGAGGATGGAAAGATTGCGGAGGCTAGCGGGAGGGTCCGAGGGCGAGGCTCACGAGCGACATCTATTCCAGATTGTTGTTCGTCGTTCGTCGTTCGTCCTTTGTCCTTCGTCTTTCGATCGTCGGCCTTCGACTCTGTTTGTTGTCCTCTTCTGCCAATTTCTTCCCTGCTCTTTTCCCAAGATTGAGTTTCTTCTTTCCCGCTGAATGTTTCGCTCGATTGCGTGTGAGGTTCAGCTCTCAAAGGTGGAGGAGGAGGCCCAAGGAGGACCCAAGAGAGGAGCGGGCGGCGGGGGGGGGGGCGGCGAAGAGTCGAGGTCGGGGGAGGAGGAGAGGCGGCGTCGAGAAAGGAATGAAGGCGGAAAGGAAAAGAGAAGAGGGATGGAGGGCGAGAACATCAAACACACCCAGGGACCTTTCCTTCGTCCTTCCCCTGCTTCCTTTCCCTCTTTCTCTCTCCTCGATGCGTCAGCGAAGCTGGGAGAGGACCAGGGGGGGGGGTTCCGGGGGGGTCCCGGGGGGGGATGGGAAGGGACGCGCGCGCGAGGAGGGAGATGATTGCAGGAGGAGAGGGCAGCGTTGGCGGCGAAGGAAGCTGGAGATTGGATGGGGAAGGGGAAGAGAGAGAGGGAGGAGAGAAGAGAGTGTGGAATGAGGGAACACAGGGAGGGTTCGATTCGAAAAAGGAAGGGGGAAAAAAGAAGGAAAAAAAAGGAAGAAAAAAAGGAAGCCCAGGGAGAGAGAGAGAGAGAGAGAGACGCTGTGACTGCAGGTGGGGAGGCGAATGGCGAGCGCGCCTTGCATGCCAATGCCAATGCCAATGCCAATGCAGTCCATGGATTGGAATACTATTTGAAGGTCGATGCATGGATGCATCGATCCCATCCAATATGCGCAACTCCACGCTTCGCACCTGCTGCGCGCATCGAGACTCCCGGCAGCAGGAAGGCGCAGAGGCTGGTAGTGCCTTCCGTCGCGACAGGCCAGCCGGAGCCCCACCAATCAGCTTGCGCGCCAAGTCCCCGCGGCAGGCACGGGTGGGGGCGGGATGCGCAAGTACCTACTCCGTAGTACAGGTGCAGGTGCACGCTTGTACTCCGTACTAAGGTACTGGACTCGTACTCCGTACTGCTAGAGGTAGGAGTATTCCGTCCTACCGGTGCCCCTTTCCCTGTACAAGTAGGAGGGGCAGTACGGAGTACGGAGAAGCGCTAACGGGTCGAGGCTTGCATCCTCCTCTCGATCCTCACGACACATCATCAAGTCCTCCAGACAGTGGCCAGAAGGCATTTGATCCCTGGTGCATATGGAATCAAGTGCACGACCTCTGAGGATCCGGTGCATGAGGAATCGCCGTGTGGATGCATCGACTGCGCGCGTACGAGCACGGGCACGATTGCGAGTCCGAGTGACCTTCGATTCGCCCAGACGCAGCGAGCGGCACCGCGGCTGCAAGGCACGCGACCCCCCATGTCCTCGTACTCGTACTCCGTATGTACCTCAGCTGCGCGTCCATGCATCCTCACACTGACTCCCATCCATCCATCGGTCGCATGCACTCCTCGTCGACCCGAGCTTCCAACTCGTACTTCCATGCAGCATTGGCACATCCATCGAACACTGGAGGTGTCAGCGCGTGTCACAGGTGCAGGCTGCCGTGCGCATCCATCCATCCATCCAGAGGGATCCCACCCATCAATCCATCCACCATCCACCATCAACCATCCACCATCCACCATCAACCATCCACCATGCAATCCACAAGCGCCCCCCATCCATCCATCGTGGGTCCATCCGTCCCGATACGGCGGATGTTTGGCATCCCGCGCGACGCAGACCTGCGGCAATGGATCCTCGGGACACAGCACAGTTGAACCTGGGCTCCAAGACTGCTCTACCAGATCTTGCACCAGGTCAAGTTGCTCCAGACCAGGCACTTGCACCTTGGCCCGCCGGTGCGAGTACGAGTACATAGAGGTAGTACCTAGTATGTACGGAGTACCTTGACCAACCTCGGGCACCCCGCGAAGCACGCGCTCGACGCAGGTACTGGTACCCCGTACTCGTACGAGTACGGAGTACCAGTACTCCGTACATGCACTCCAGCTGGATGCACGACCCCCAGCGCCATCCCCCAAACCGCCATGGATCCAACCGCCTCCAACCGCAGGATGGATCCCAGCGACAACCACCCATGGATGGATCCATGGTCAATCATGACGACCTCCTCTTCCCAGAACCCAAGCGATGTCCTCCCCCCCATTCAAGTGCCAGTGGTCGTGTCTGTACTCAGTACGGAGTACTCCGTACAAGTACTCGTACTCGTACTGGTATATGTACATCCTCGTGCGAGGCCAACTCCCCGCACAGGCCATCCACAGCCCCAGCCTCCACGGCCATGCTCCGCATCAATCTCCCCGGGCCTGATCTGCACGCCTCTAGGGCTCCCTCCAGTCAATCTCATCCCGGCCTCCCCCTGACCATCTTCGTGCTGCCCTCCTACGAGTACTTGTACGAGTGCGAGTACGAGCACGAGTAGCCCGCTCGTGGGTTGGAATCGACTGGGCCTCTGCTCGCCGCCGTCCTCCATATTCGTGATCGTCCTCCGCACTGGTACGAGTAGCACAGCGATGCCCCCCATTCCCTCCATATCCTGCCTCGCGTCTCCTTACAACCCATACGACTACGACAGTACGAGTACACGCGTCCCCTCCTGCATCGCCCCACGAGGTGCCATACATCCCTTACTCGTACCAGATCCTACGGAGTATACGACGGCTGACCCTAGGGCACAAGCACGAATACGAGAACTCAGCTCATCGATGGAGTACATGTAGGGATATCTGCGCCACAACCGGCGCACAACCCCTGCACAGCAGCGCCACGATCAGCAGACAGCCAGCGCCACAACCGCCCGCCGGGCCCACCTTGGCCCCTCCCCCTCCGCACTACTCCGTACATACGCCGCTCCCGATCCCCTTGCCGTGCCGTGCCTACTACTCGTGCCGGTGCCAGTACGGAGTACTCCGGACATATACGTAGTACGGAGTAGTACTCCACAGATCCCACCGCATCACTCTTTACCCAATACCAGCAACTACTTCGACTCCGTACTCCAGGCTGCATTCTAGAGGACATCTTGTAGTAGTCTTCCTCTACCATCGTGAAGTACCTCCTATTTGACCTACAGCACATCCCACTGCGTGTTCCACGGCTGTATCCCCTGCAGGAAATCAATCCCATGCTTATAGTCGCTTATCAGCTCCTCCTCATCCACCCCGCAGTGCTTCTGCCCGTCCCTCCCCACAAACCACCCAAGCCCATACGTCGTCGCCACCCGCCGCCCATCACCCTCCTTCCCCCCCGGCCCCTCGTCTCTCTGATTCCCCTCCTCCGCCTCCTCCTCCGCCTCCAGCTTCCGCAGCATCTCCTTCCCGCCGAGCTTGCTCGTCCCGACGAACCGGTACAGCATCTTGCTCTGGTGGATGTACGCCAGCACCGACGCGATCGTGTTCGGCTGCCGCGCCAGGAACGGGTGCCGCCGGCTCAGTAGCACCCACGTCGCCACCGAGCTCATGTACAGCAGGATGAAGAGCGACAGCACCACCGAGACCTCGAACGACAGCACCGTCTCCTGTCCGGAGTCGAGCTGGTGGATCGCCGTCTTGAAGTCCGGGTCCGCGTGCCCGCCGGGCTGCTGTGGCTTGTTGTAGTACTCGGGCAGGAAGTCGTGCCCGTCGACCGTCGCCAGGCCGGACACCAGGATCGTCAGGAACTCCGCCATGACGCTGCCGAAGCCGACGAGGAAGACCACCACGTGCCCGTTGAGCAGCGCCCGGATCGGCATCCACCCGAACGGCATCGCCGTGTAGTCCAGCACGAGCGTCTTGGGCGGCGCGTGCCGCTTCGAGAGGATGTAGTACGGCTCCATCATGCGCACCGACGACTCCATCCCGCCCCACGCCATCCGGAGCCCGACCGCCATCGACGTCACCACCCACGGCACCTTGTCCGTCACGGCGATCGCGGGCGAGAAGAGGAACGTCGGGATGAAGCCCGTGAACAGCACGAGGCTCACGATCATCGAGACGAGCCCCCCCTTGCGGAGCATCAGCGGGTGCGGGTGCGGCGACAGGTCGTGGCCCTCGGTGGCGCCCCCGAGCTCCCGGGTCCCCTCGAGAGCCTCGCCGTCGTCCGGCGCCAGGGATGAGTTCCTCAGCACGTAGCGCTTGTGCTTGAGCCTGCTGTGGATGTCGTCGTGCAGCGCCGTGTCCATGTCCTTGAAGTCCATCAGGATATGGCTGACCACCGCCATGGACGCCAGGCCGGCGATGCCCTTGACGTCGGACAGCAGGCCGGACCGCCGCTTCTGCAGCAGGAGAGCCAGCCCGATGCCGAGGAGGGCGATGATGACCAGCGTGGAGGTCAGCAGCCTGGAGAAGACGGGCGAGAAGTTGAGCGTCTTCTTCCCGTTCGGGTCGGCCGTCCGCGCCGCTCGGTTGGGCGTCAGCACCACGGAGGCGGCCGCGAACGTCGGCACCAGCGACACGGCGAGGATCGTGGCGATCGCCGAGAACATGACCGCGTGGTGGCCCCTGCGGAACGCCCGAAACGGCCGGAGGAAGGTGAAGCACGTCACGTAGTCGAGGTTGATGGACTCGCCGGCCGACGCGCCACCCCTCTTGGACAGCTGGTAGAAGGCCTCGAGCCGGCGGACGTCGAAGTCGGTGAACTGCCAGAGGACGCCGAAGACCACGGCCGACAGCGTCGGCGCGAACTTGACGGCGAAGTACCGGCCGGGCTCGATCTCGTTGGGCGACGTGAAGACGAGGATCGGACTGTCCCTGTAGTGCCGGTACAAGACCTCCTGCATGATGCCCAGGCTCAGGGACACGACGATCAGCATGACCAGGTACGGCCACTGCATCGTGAACGGCTTCCAATTCGGTTGGGGATAGAAGACGTGGGAGACGCGCTCCTTTGTGCCAAAGTTGGCCTGCCCGGCACGGCCGGCGAGTGTCGCGGGCCCCTCGAGATGGCTCAAGTCGGCCGCGGCCGGCTCGTCGTCCTCCATGATGACCTCGATGACCTTGCCTCGTTTGTTCGCCGCGTCTTGGCCCATGTGACGAATCGTCTCGGCGCGGCTCAGCCGTTTGCTCTGCATCCTGCGCGTCAAAGAAACCGTCCTGATAGGGGTGAGAGTGCCAGACAGCGTGAGGAGGTCCGCACCGTGGAGCTTATCCTCGGTCCGAAACCCGCTACCCAGTCCGCCCGTCAACGTCCCCCTGGCCTCCTGTTCCTGCAGCTTCCGGATGAAGTCGGCGTCGTGGGCGCTCATGGGCCCGAGGGAGACAGTGAAGTCGACCTGGGGGACGCCGCTCTTGCTTTGATTCTCGTCGTCGTCATCATGGCCATCGTTTCGAGGTGGCTTCATTCGAACGGGTTCGTACCTCGCCCCTGACGTGCTCATGGGGGCTACTCGCGGCAGCATGGGCATATCGTAGGATTTGTCG
Source organism: Escovopsis sp. TC (assembly GCA_003055185.1). Classification (NCBI taxonomy): domain Eukaryota; kingdom Fungi; phylum Ascomycota; class Sordariomycetes; order Hypocreales; family Hypocreaceae; genus Escovopsis; species Escovopsis sp. TC. Next base: position 7,700,062 of record NIGD01000001.1, read on the forward strand.
TCGACGCTCCCTGCCGCGGGCTGCCTTCTGGGGTCGTGGCCTCCCTCCTCGGGGGCTCTCATGTTGGTCAGGAATCGCGGCGGCGCGCCTCCCGTCGCGACGGAGACTGGCGAGTAGGCTCCTCTTCGATACGCATTGGAGTTGAGCAGGAATCCTGGCCACGTCGGGGCTGTGGCGGAAGGAGGGGATACGGCCCCGTGGTATGCCGTGTCGATGTTGCCGCCTTGGGCCCAAAGCTGCGAGGTGCCATCGTAGGGGCTGTCGATGGCACTGACCTCGGAGATGTCTGAGGCGCGATGCTGGAGCTGGTGGCTCGGTGGCTGCCCACCTGGTCTATGATAGTAAGCCATGATCTGACAGGAGCATCATGATGGAAGCAGCTTGCTAAGGTGCTATTTGACGGCAGCCGCAGGAGCAGTAGATGGTTGTACTGTACTCCGTAGGTGCCCAGTACTCTGTAGTAGTCGCGAGTTTGCTCTACTTCCTGCCGCCTATCGTGATATGTCGCGCGATGGCCGCAGATTTCAACGTCGGGCGATGAAACGCGCGGATTGATGGCAAGACCACGTCCAGTCTCAGTGATGCCTCGATCAACCGTATGACAGGTCGGGGAGTCGCTGCTCCAAAGCAACCTTGTATGAGATCCCTCTTTCGGTGCGGGGTCCCGATCCCTCGAAATAGGACAGAGATGCAGGATCGTGCCGTAGGAGACGAGACGCGGGAGCTTCAGAATCCCCAACTTTCGTGTGAGACGAGAAAAGGGAACAGACGAGGTTTTGATCCCCAGCCTCTGTCCTCCACGAGAAGCTGAAGCTGAAGTGGAGGAGCTGCAGCTGGGGGCGCCTGTTCGCGCCTTCCTCCCTCCCTGCCTGCGCGTGCATCCAAGTTTCCTTCTAGAGAACGCCTCGCGGGAAGGAACCACGCGGCGTCGGCGCTAGAGGCAGGAACGACCCGTGTTAGGCAGGGGCCTCTCCGCCGTACCTGCTCTGTTCAAGTTTCCGTCGAGCCTGAAGGTACGGAGTACGTAGTGAGTACTTCGATACTGCGACTAGTGAGGGGCATTCCCCATGTACTCCGTAAGTACCTACGAGTTCCCGTGCGAGGCAGGTCAGATCGCACCTGCACCTCGATGAAGATTCTCACCGGCTCCACAACTCGCGATGCAGTTCAATGCAGGCGTGTGCTCGCACCAGTACTTGTACTCGTAGTCCTTCTGATCAATCCGTTTCATCATCAGGCATCAATCCCAAGAGGAATCCTCGACGAACTCGTCGACAGCTCGTTGGATCAGGCGCGGCATTCTGGCGCCCCTAGTGTCCAGCTGCTCCCCGCCAGCTGTAAGCGGCCGTCAGGGGCTTCTCCCGAAACCTCACGCCGCCTGGCTTCAGCACGTGCTCCCATCCACTCTCCACAAACAACCGCGGATACGCCCTGACAGTACGGAGTACTCGTGCACAAACAATAGACCCTCTCGTTCGGGACTCATTCAACCATGGATCCGATGTACGACAAGTCAAAGGTCTGTAGTCCTCCGTAGAGCAGAAGCAACTTGAGCCACAGAGGAACACCAAGCGACCTTATGAATCACATAGACAGATCAGATCTGTTATCTGTCCACCAATCCAAGTACGACAACGGCCTTGGCCGCACAACTTCAATTTCAGTACATGCAGCCGCCTGCCAGTGCAGCATCAAGTCTGCTAAGCGCTGACCTATAGCATCTACTCCGTAGTATCCATCATCATTGCCGCCGGCGCCTCGCAGCTGCAAGGGCAGCAAGAGCACTGCTATAAATAGCCCCCTTCCCTACTCCGTACGTGATCCCAAGGCCGCATTGGCATCGACCCTGGTCGCCAGCTTCGGGCCCGACTCAGATCTAGGACAGTCATGCCTGGAGAGGTCTCATATTTCGTCATGCTGGCTCTACCAGTGATAGGTTTGGAATACGAGAGACTTCCATGTAATCAACGCGAGGAAAAGGACGACCAGAGACGAATGAGCCAAACAAAAAAAAAAAAAAAAAAAAAAAAAGACGAACAATACATCCCGGAAAAATATACTGAATATACTAGCCGTCGGTCAAGACCCATCAAACGCGCATTCGCTCTCGAAATTCAAAACGCCATCGCTACCATGAACGGCACCACAAGTCCCCAGAGCGCACGCACGCCCCCGAGCGGCAGCAGTCTCGCCGCGCCCGAGTCCAGCTGCCCGCAGCACTGATTCACATAGGTCACGTTGTTCGCCTTGGCGGCGACCTCGAAGACCGACCCGGGCACGTTGCCGTAGTTGTAGTAGTCGACGTTGAGCACGTTGGGCGCGCGGCCCCAGGCCTCGACGCAGTCGTCGACGGCGAGCCCGAGGCTGCCGAACCCGGAGACGGCGTTGGTCTCGTTGAGCAGCGGGACGGCGGGCACGAGCAGCTGGATGCCGAAGACGTCGAACTCGGCGTTGAGGTTGTGGTTGATCATGTACATGCGGTCCTTGGCGGCCGTCCTGGACAGGCTCGGGGGCCGGTCCGTGACGCAGGGGAAGCTGCGGTTCGTGGGGTCGAAGGGCGACTCCCACATCTGGGAGAACTCGTCGAGCCACCAGGGGAAGGCGGTCTGGTTGGCCTTGTAGTCGATGAAGAGGACGACGCGCTTGTTGTTGGCGATGAGCTGGCCGAGGGTGGGCCAGTCCTCGAGGGCCAAGGGGAAGACGGTCGGCCGGAAGGCGTACTTGAGCAGGCCGCTCTTCTCGATGTGGGGCGCGTAGACGGAAGGGTCCGCGAAGGGCCCGTTTTCGAGGAGGATGGTGACGACGTCGTTGGGGTGGCCGTCGACCCACTCGCGGACCTGCGAGAGCCAGTCCTCTATGGGCCCGGCGTCGAGCAGCTCGCAGCTCGTGTGGCAGAAATGGGGTTCGGTGGTGTTGGCGGCGAACTGCATCTGCGCCTGGAGGAAGCGGATGCCGTCGTCGAGCTGCGTCTTGACCGGCAGCATCTGGTTCGAGGCCGTGTTGCCGGGCCGGATGAAGGGGGCGTTGTGCGTCGAGACCTGGGTGATGTTGCTGTACTTGCGGCCGCAGAACTCGACGAAGCCGTTGCAGAGCTGCTTGGGCGTCGGCTTGGGCATGCCGAAGCTGGTGGTGCTGCTGCTGCTCGTGGCCGCGCGGGTCGCCGTCGCCGTCGCCGTGCGGTTGAGGGACGTCAGGGAGCCCGTGACGCCCGAGAGGGTGACCTTGGTCGTGTGCGAGGGGTAGGCGTCCGGAGGGAGGGTATGGCTGGCGGGAGGGGCCTGCGTATTCGTCCCCGAGAGGAAGGCCAGTCCCGAGGTGCCGTCGGTGTAGGTGACTTGCTGCGAGAGAGCACCTTGCGCTGCGAGCAGCGCCAGGGCGCCTGACGCCGCGATGGAGGCTCTCATGGTGCTGCCGAGCCCGGTCCCATCCGCTCTCTCCGTGATGCCCACAAGAGGTGTCTTGGAGTATCAGGACGTCGCGGACGCGTGTACGGAGTACGGTGAACTTGGTAGAGGGATCGAAGAGGCGAGAAGTTGAGGGCGAGGGGGAGGCGATCAACGCGGGAGGCAAGGAAGGGCCTTTTTTCCTTTTGTACGGAGTAATGGAGTCCTGCGTTCTGCGTATATACGGATGGAGTCGAGCCCCGAGTGACGGCCTTCCAGTTAGCAATCTCTGGGAGGTGGGAAAGGTCGAGGACCAAAAGGTTCAGGACGACGAAGATCGGATGGCACACGTACGAGTCCTCGTACATACCGTGCTCAGTGCATAGTAGTACTGGTACCGCGCCGCTTCTCGTATCGCACAGACCCAGTGATCACCGTTGACGCCGGATCAAGCTGATATGCACGAGTACGGCATGGACGACGGTAGACTCTCGGGTCGCACAGCCTGGAACAGCGGGGGGTAGGTTGTGTAACGGACGGGGGCGTCAGGGCGACGATCGAGCCAAGTCCCGGAGGCTTCGCGCGAAACATGAAGCGAGCCCAAGTACTCCGTACAGCCCGGCTCCCTGCAGGGACTCGCACGAGTACATGCTGGTATACTCCGTACGATCTGCCAACAACTTGCGATGACGATTCCGCTGGAGGGGGATGGCTGGGAGGCAGGGAATGGCGGCCACCGGACATTTCGACTCCATGCCTCGTGCCATCGTGATCTACAGAATCGGCCCTTGACGAAGAATGCATTTCCCCAAGAATTCCCTGGGTTTTCTCCGGGAAGAGGTAGTACCTCTCCGTACCAGTACTACTTCTCCGTACTCCGTATCGTGACAGCACATCGTACAGCAATTCGTACTGTGTCCATCCGGGGAGGCAGGCGCAGGGCGAGGGCGCCTTCCCACCCGCCGATCCGCACCTTCCACACCCGCGAGAGACAACGCGGGCCGGTGGCCCTTTCCCTCGCTCGCCCGGTCGCTCTTGCGTCCCTGAGAGGGTTCCCCTGGACCGGGGGAAGGACCGGGGGAAGCTCGCGCCCTCCTGATTGGCCGCTCCCGACCTCCGCCCCGCCGTCCCGCCCCGGCCTCGTTTGGAATCTTTGGACGAGCCTCTCCTTCCATCGCCCCCTTCGACATGTCATTCGCAATAGATGTCCCCCGCTTCTCTGTCTCCCCCCTCTCTGTCTCTCCATTCGCTCTCTCTCTCTCTCTCTCTCTCTCTCTCTCTCTCTTTCTCTCTCTCTTTATCCTCCTCTCCCCAGGCTACATAAAAGTTACCTTCAGCCAGCCAGCCATTCAAGGCACCAGCCTTGGCCCTCCTCTGCCTCCCCCCCCCCCTCTCCGAATCCAGGGCCTCTTGGCATCGATTCCTCGTCCAATGGCTTGCGCCTCGGTGACATGCCCGCCGCGCTTGGTGGTGGGCGAGCTGAGTCTCTCGTGTTCCGCGTCCACGCGGGATGGATGGCAACCCTCCACGATCGTGACCGTCCACCTGCTCCTCTGGAATGACCCTCCCAGGTGACGAGCAGCCGAGAGACACCATCACCAAGACACATGATCATGAATGTCTGGCTTCCTTCAGGGTCCTGCTCTTTGTGCCCCATTCAAGCTAGTCCTCCGTCCTCATGTGAAAGCCACCGATATTGACTTGTAGTACGGAGTAGTACGGAGTACAACAAACAGGCACCCGCCCATGCCGTACGTCTACCGCTTACATTCTGTGGCAGGGCACGGAGTACGCGGCAAATCGCCTGCTAACATCCATCCAGGACATACGAGTACGAGTACGGAACCTCTCCCCCCCCCCCCCCCCTGGCCATCATCGTGCAGCTCGCCGTGTCGCCCGGTGTAGATCGCTGTTCGTTGGGGACAGGGAGGGCCCCTGCCCACGTCCCCTGGAGGCTGGAGTCCCGGCTGTGCCTCGCCTGATACAGAGGACCCTGGATCTAACTCCATCCAATCCACACGATGCCCTTGGCCCTTTTCTCAGGCTGTGTGAGATGGATGGATCCCTGGACCCTCTTCTTCCCGCGCTTCCTTCTGCCTCCCGCCTGGATATCATCTTCACGGCGCCATTGACGTCTGCGCTGCTGACCAGTGTTCTCTCCGGTTGCCTGCGCTTTCTGTCTTCCACACCTTCGACTCGAGGTCGTTCTCAAGCTTCGACCATCCTCGTCCGCTCGTGCCTCCCCTGCCGAATCCATCGATCCATCCCAAGTACGGAGTGCTCCGTGCTTGTAAGCCGCTGCAGAGGGCGTCCAACGTCCGATCCAATCCATCTCGTCGTCGCCGCAGCCGTCGTCGTCGTTCTTGCTTCTCGCGGCTCCGTCATCGCCTCCCAAACAGCATACCTTGGTACTACTCCGTAGTAGCGCTCATACTCCGTGCCTGCATGCCTACATCTACTCCGTATAGCTCGTCCATATCCATCGGCAGCGCGACCACAACAGTCCCTACAGCACAGCAACCATCCGCACCCTGAACACAACGAGACTCCCATCGCCGCAGCCGAGGCGCCCCCCAAGACTTAGGACAGGCAAGGACGGCCAGAGGGACGCGGGAGGGGATCATGTCCAACGCAACTCGCCGCAATGCCGTCATTGCTACCGCCCTGTGCTACTTCATCGCCATCGTCTTCCTCATCCTCACCGTCATCGGCAACGTGACGATTCACCCCGTCCTCAACGACATCTACTTCTTCAAGCTCGACGTCTCCAGGGTCATACCCATATCCGTCGCCAACTCCAATCTCTTGAACTCCGTCGTGCGAGAGCTGGGCCTCCATGACTGGTACTCGGTTGGGCTGTGGGGCTTCTGCGAGGGCTACGATGACGAGTATGTCCCTATCGCCCCCTACTCCTCCCTTCTCCCCCTCTTCCCCTCTCCCCCCTCTTCCCCTTTCCCCCTTTTCCCCTCGCTTCCGTTGTTCTGCGGCGCCTCGCCATCACCTTTGGTGAGAGGGAATTTCTCCCCGATTGCGCGCACGAAAACTGACCCAAGAACAGAGGCATAACGCACTGTTCCCCCCCCAAGGCCTTCTACTGGTTCAACCCCATCAAGGTCCTCGTCTCCGAGCTCCTCGCCGGCGCCAAGATCGCCCTCCCCGCAGAAGTCCTCACCGTCCTGCACCTCCTCCGCATCGGCTCCCAGATCATGTTCGGCTTCTTCATCGTCGCCACCGCCCTCGACGCCCTCCTCCTGCTCCTCACCCCGCTCGCCCTGCGCCACCGCTGGTTCAGCGCGATCCTCGCCTTCGCCGGCCTCGTCGCCGGCATCCTCGCCACCGTTGCAGCCATCATCGCCAGCGTCATCAGCATCGCCGCCAAGGTCGCCCTCACCGCCCAGGACCAGCTCAACCTCGAGGCGGAGATCGGCGTCAAGATGTTCGCCTTCATGTGGATCGGCGCGCTCTTCACCGACCTGGGCTTCCTGCTCAACGCAGCGATGGGGTGCTGCTGCCTGCCGGAGGGATATAAGGCGGCTAGGGGCCAGGAGGAGACGACGCAGGAGAAGCGGTCCAGGTTCAGCGCGGCGTCTCTGCGGTGGTAACGATTACACACCCATAGTTTTGATGTCTTTTCATGTGGTATGAGACAAGGCGGGGAATGACCCCGGGGGGCGGGGGGGGGGGGGGGGGGGGGGGAGGGGGGGGGGGGAATGAGAGGAACAAGGAAGTGTGACCGAGTACATCATGTGAGACGCATACTTTGTGGATCAAATGTCTGGATCGTAAGTACTAGTAGTAGTAGTAGTAGCAAGAAGTGTACGAGAGCGGCGATATCGCTCTACAAGTACTCTATGTATGTATTTTCACCCCTGGCTCGACCCCTCGCATGCTTCATGATATCATCTCGGTAGTAATACACGACGGGGAAAAGAAGAAAGAAAGAACGAGCAAGCAACTCTTGATGTAAAGAAGAAGTTCGGGTGGAAGAGGAGAGAAATCAACGACAAGAAGAAAAGGGGACAAAGAGTCCAAACATCCCGGAACCTGCCCCCCGTCCCGGCCCCGTGGAATGCGGCGGTGTCCCGGGGTCTCGGTTCAGAGGTCAGGCTGGATCACATATGGCTCATGACACCCGTCATCAGGTCCTCGTCCTCGATGGTGCTGTCGAAGCCCACGCCCGCGTCCACCTCCCTCTCCTGCAGCTTCTGCGACCGCGCCAGGTGTCGTATGTACTCGGGCCTCGTGCCCAGCCGCTGGCTCGCGACGCGGAACTGCGCGCTGAGCGCATCCACGCTCGCGTGGCTGCGCGCAATCTCGGCGGCGAAGTCCCCCTCGCTGAGGCCGCTCCGCTCGTCGCGGAAGGTGAGGAAGCTATTCGCGCCCGAGGCCCCGACCTCGAGCTCCCCGGCGAGCACGCCGTCCGCGATCATGCGGCCGACGAGCGCGGCGGCGGCGGCGTCGTCGGGCAGGGGGCCCGCGGTCTCGGCGCTGAGGGTGTCGCGGCGGATCTGGGCGACGGACACGCGGTGGTAGACAGCGCGCAGCTTGACGATCTGCCACTGCTGGTAGGCGGCGAGGACGGCGGCGGCGAGGGGCGCGTTGTCGTCGGCGTCCCAGACGGCGGCGTTGCCGTCGACCTTGGCCTTGAGCTCGGCGGCGTTGTCGGTGGAGAAGAGGCCGGCGACGTCGGCGTAGGGGGCGCTCGCGAGGGCGAGGACGGTCTTGGTGTGCCCGGCGACGTGCGCGGGGAGGGAGGGGGCGTGCCCGGTGGCGAGGAGCCCGACGAGCAGCCACTTCTTGTGGGCCTCGGTCATGAACATGCTGACGGCGCGGTCCCGGGTCGGGTGCGCGATGACCTGCTCCAGGGCGGTCTGGGCGCGGGCCCAGTCGCGGGCCTGGATGAAGGTGAGGGCCCGGACGTAGTGGTACTCGAGGACGGTCGCGGGCAGCACGTCGTCGAAGAGCGTTGCGGGGTGCACGCCTGCGTCTGTGTCCTCTTCGGACTCAGGACGATGATGATGGTGCTGCTGCTGGTGTTCTAGTGTCGTCGGTAGCGGGAGGCGTTGCTGTGATTTGCCTTTCGGCTTGGCTGAGCCCGAGCGCAAGGGCTTGGGAAAGAGAAGGATGTCTGCGTCGAGGATATCCCGAGCGAGGTCGTCGAGCTTGGCGTCGTAGACGAGCTTCGCGAGTGTGAGATGGGCCGATGTGAAGATGGCTCGGTTCGGTTCGGTGCGGCGGATCACATGTGCGATGAGCTCGATGGCGACGTGGGCCTGTGGGAACAAAGTGAGTCAGTCCATGGTCGTAACGGGGCTCTTCGATACGCGAGAGCATTCGTCATTCTTGGGGGATTTTGCACCGTACAGGGAAAAGGGTGTTGTCGGTGGCGAGGTCGAGCAGGTCCTTGAACTGCGACAGAACGAGGCGGACTTGCTGCACATCAAAGGTCGCAAGGAGGGGGACGAGGGCGTCGCAAAGCGTCGGGGCCGCGATGGTACCGCGGGAGACGTGGAGCAGATGGTGCAGCACATAACAGTATCCGAGCGAATTCTCCCTTGGATCCATGCTCTGGAAGAGGGAGAGGGGTCAGCGGCTCATGTTCCCCAAGGGCAATGCCGAAGCAGGAAACGGCGGTAGGATATTTACCTTGAACAGTGCGTCTGCATTGAAGACGGCGGGTTCCCACACGTTTGGTGGCAGCTTCTCGAGGGTCGCGAGATACGTCGTCGCTGCCTTGACGAACTCTGATTGAGTGTGCTTTCTCTGAAACGGCTGGAAGCTATTGACTGCGGCCAATAGCGAGTCCATTGTCGCAGTCCTTCTCCCTTTTCGTCTTTCGTCTCTCGAAGATTGCGATGCTGTGTTGCTGTTTCAGTTCGGAGCTTTTCCGATTCGCAACGGCGACGTGGGAGACGCGGGGCAGAGCTGGTGGAGGGGCAGCGTGGCTCGTGAGCTCGGGCTCGTCGGCGGGGTGCGGTACGTCTGTTATGCACGCAGTACGATCTAAGGTGAAGCTGGCCGAGCTTCAGGCAATATTGCTGGGGAGCTCTCTGGGGAGTGGGAGCGTTGTTGGAGGCGTCAAGGTTGTATCAGGAGGGTGAGAAGGCGCTCGCTGAGATGAAAGAATCCGGAAGCTGGAGACAGGTATTGACGGGGAGATGCAAGGCGAGTCATGCGTTTGAGCCGAGTGGGAGTTGAGGTGGTAAGAGAAGAAGAAGAGGAAGAAGAAGAAGAAGAATGAAGAGGAAGCGGATTGACGGCTGCACGTTGACTGGAATGTTGTCACCGATTGACCGAGCAAGCTGCTCCGACGTTGAGCCGAGACTTGTTGACCGAGCTTACTCAGCAGTGCTCCTCACCTTGGCCCAACCCGGACTCACCTCGACTCACCTTGAGTCACCTTCACTTACCGAAGGCCCTTAAAGATCCTCGAACTTCTCTCGAGATCGTGAAGAATCTCATCCCCTTCGTCATGAAATGGATCGAAATCATCCATTCTCATGTTTGTGCTCATTCGCTGCCAAGATTCACCGTATCTATAGCAAGATCGACTGCCGTCTGCTCCTCTCCTTCACCTCAGCCCAGTGCATGTCCTGTCACCTCATCCCCCGACCTGACGTCCTGCGCGGCACACAAGAGCCGCTGCCCCCGATGCTCCTGGACTCGTTCGCACTCACCCACGAGCCAGGACTCGTATTCGCGACCCCCATCGATCGCTTACTCGGCGGGCCAATCGGGCCCCAGTCGAACGAGGCCACCCTCCCAGATCTGGCTCCCTCCCTCAGTCCCGGCCCTGCCGCCGGCGCTGCTGCTTCCATGTCAGATCACACGATCAGACGTCGGTGAATGCGGGAGAAACGGGGATGAGGGATCGAGACAATGGGAGCGGTGAGAACTCACGAGATCCGTACAAATCTGATCTGCCCAGAAAAACCGTCGACACTGGCCGCGCCCCTCGCGTCCCACCGGAGACTCCAAATCCAGATCCCCCAGGCCAGCAGCGCTCCTTCACCAGTCCATCCTCGCAGCGCATCTTGACCTCCTCGCCGCCTATGTCAGGTCCATGAGCAGGAGCAGTGGCAGGAGAGGGAGAATGACGAGGCTCCAAATAAGCATGCTCAGACGCATGAGCAGAAAGATGATGAGAAGCATGAGCAGAAAGATGATGAGAAGCATGAGGAGGTGAACGAGCAGGAGAATGAGCGGGACCAGAAGCGGGAGGCGGCTGCAGCTTCGCCATCTCCTCGAGCCGCTTCCTCCACCACGCGGGGAACCCCTGGAACAGGCCCAGCGAGTGCTGCGTCGCCTCGTCAAACGGCATCTCGTGCTTGTACTTGCAGCCCTGCTGCGTGAACGCGCAGACCCCTTCGTGGATCCACTTGTCGCAGTAGATCTTGGCCTTCCTCGAGCCTCCCGCAGGAAGACTCGCCGGTGCCGTGCTTTCCCCGTTCCTCTGGCCCTTTCAACCTACCGTGTCAGCGAGACTCCTGGCCTGAACGCTGAGCAGAGCAGAGCTTGAATCCTAGAATTGGATATCATGTGCCGACTGACCTTCACCGTAACTGCACCCGGCGCCTCCCCCCGCAGCGGCGGCAGCACCATCATCCCTCTCCCCTGCGCCTCCCTCGCCGGCACCTCATTCAGCGGCGGCAGCACATCCGCCGGTATCAGCCTCGTCAGCTGCCCGTTCCCCCTATCCAGGTAGTAGTACGCCGCGACCCTCGCCGCGCCATCCCGCGCCCCCGGCCGCTCCCCCGCGACGTCTCGCACCAGCGCGCTCAGGCTCGGCAGCACGCAATGCGCGCTCGACAACGACACAGACACCGATGAGGACGAGGACGAGGACGAGGACGAGAGCGACGATGACGACGCTTCTCGTCCGTGGTAGAGGTGCCAACCTGAGGAGGGCCGGGTCATGGGCGCAAAGGCATTCCAATGCCTATTGCTGTTACCGTTGCCATTGTCGTCCTTGTTGGTGGGGGGCCGCTCGGCGGCGAAAGATGTAGGATGCGAGGGCCGCGTCAGGGAGAAAAGATCAACGGCCTCGGAGGAGCAGTCTCGATAATGGGAGGGAAATCGGGGTCCCGGGGGAGGCCAGGGGTTGCTCGACAAAGGACCGTCCGACCTCGAGTCCATACCGGTGAGGCGTTCCATCATGTTGCTGCTGGTGTTCCAATCCTTCGTCTGACTGTCGACCCGTCAGCTCGGGAGAATAGAAAGGAGACCCAAGAAAGGACTTGATGCCCGTGTGATCTCGTTTCGGAGGGGCGGGAGTGTGAAATGAGGAGGCGCTGAGTATCCAATGGCAAACAGACGATGAACAGAAATGGGGGCAGCGGCACTCCCCGGAATGCTTTTCCACAGTCCCGAACCTGGGGGGACAATGTCGAGGTCAGGAATCTTCCGTGAGGAGATGTAGAATCAAAAAAAGGAGACGGATTTTGGGCAAAATATAGATGCCTCGAGTCAAGCGTCATGCACAGCTCGACGAGGAAGTCTTGCTGCAGGCCAAAGAGAGGAATCTTCCTTCGGAGTCTTTGTTTCTCTAATGCCTTCCCACCGCCACCTCCCTCTTTTCTCTCCCCCCCTCCGTTTGTGCGATGCCTGCAGCAGCCACGGTTGCTTGCAGCAGTATTCCCTTTTTTTTTCCCTGCCTCTCGTTCCCTGCTCTCCGCCTCGAGGCTCTCTTGTGTTTTCATCCACCTTGCCCTTCCACGCGCCCCTCACACGCCCCCTTGTTCATCATTCACAACAATGCCAAGCCTGAGTACATGAGACTCTCCCAACCCAGCTCTCGGCCTTCATTGTTCATCGTCTTCTGCAAAAGACCGACGCAGACTCTATGTATATGCAGACGCAGTAACCAGATGCCCTTCGTGGGAAAAAAGAGGGAAACGCACCCACAATATGGATGGCCCGATGGATGAGAGAAAGGGTGGGGCGTAGAAATCACCAAAAAAAATGTGAAAATTAAAAAAGGGAGGAAAGAAAGGGACAAAGGGCAAAAGGGAAGGAATTAGGCGGGGCTAGGACGCGCGTTTGTTGCTCAACTCCCAGACCCGACGTTGGAGACCTTGCATGCGCGCCCGCTTCTCCGCATCCGGCATCGGCGTCCTTTGCAGCACATCCATCGCCAGCCGGAGCTCAATCTCTTTGCGGGACGCAGCAATGAACGCGGAGTCCCGGTGTCGCAGCCCAGGCGCCTGAGCGGGCGGGCGCGCGGCCGCGGCGGCACTCTGCGCACCGCCTTGTCCCCAGAAAGTCGGGGCAGGGGCCCCATTCGGCGGTGGGCCGGGCCATGCCGCGCCGGCCTGGCCCTGGGCCAGCATCGTCGGAGGCTGCACGGCAATCCTGCTGGCGTGCTGGGCAGGGGCCTGCCCGGGCTGGTCGGGCCTGAACGGCTGCGTGGGCGGGTTTCTGGTGGCCCGGCGCGGTGACCCGGCGGCTGCGGCTGTCTGTTTCCGTGTCGTCGGTGGCTGCGAGGTGAATGATGGCTGCTGCTGCTCGCTTTTCGGGCGGCGGCCTCTCCTTCTCGGGGCCGCGAACACAGCTGCGACGATGCCTGTTGGCTTCGTCGGTTGGGGAAGATCCGGCACGACGATGTCGGTTGGCGAGTCTCGCATTTCTACCGTTGTCCATTAGCAAGGCTGTCATCGATGACTGCGGCCGCTTGGTGTGTCTGTTCTGTTTTGTCCTGATCTTTGCTCGAGGGTTGAAACGCGCAAAAGATTCAGCTTACCGTTTCCTGTCCCTTGACCCTCGTCTTCGGATTCTTCTCGTGATCCGCCGGAAAATTCATCCGATGAATCTGAGTCTGAGGAATTTGGTCCCTCGCCAGCTTCGGGTTTCGCGGCATCCGTCTTGTAGTTCATAGCCTGGACAGGGGATTCGACCCCTATGTTAGTCATGGCTCCAGTCTCGTCAGGGGTAGGTAAATCTCCTCATCTTCACTCACATTCCGACGTCTTGCGCCTCGACCCAGGACCTCCCGACTCGCCTCGGCCGCCCGCCTGGCTTCCTCTTCTCGCTGGGCAAGGATCTGGTCCCAGACACTCGAGTTGATCGGCTCGGGCGCCTGCTCCTCTCCAACGTCCTGGTTCTCCTCAAAAGCCTGCTTCTCGTTGGACCACACCCGCGCGTACGTGAACTGCGTCTCTGCAGATCCCTCCTCGTTTGTCGCCGTCTGCTCCACCTGTGAGCGGTCCAGGAGTTTGTCGACCGATGCGGAGTCGTAGTGAATCGCGGACTTCTCGTAATGTTCGTCGAAGAGGGCCTGCGCGCCACGCTTCAAGATCGACTCGAGATCATCGCCAGCAAGTTCATCGTCGTCCATGCTCTCGATCAATGCGTGATCGAGGGCCATCTTCTTCCGCCCCACCTGCATGATCTGCTCCTCGACCGAGTCCTTCGTCACAAGCTGGAAGCACAAGACCTTGTTCTTCTGCCCGATGCGGTGCGCGCGGGAAAGTGCCTGCATATCTTGGTGAGGGTTGAAGTCCGGGTCCATGATGATGACCGTGTCTGCGGTGGCGAGGTTGATGCCCACGCCGCCGGCCCTGGTGGATAGCAAGAAGGCGAAGACCTCGGAACCCGGCTCGTTGAAGGCATCGATGCGGCGCTGCTTCTCCAGACTCGAGATCGAGCCGTCGAGTCGGCGGAAGTCAAAGCCCATCCCCATGAGGAAATCCTCAATTATGTCGAGCTGTTGGAGGAACTGGCTGAAGATGAGGACTCGATGGCCGCGTTCCTTCAGCTTGGGTAGCATGAGCTCCAGAAGCAGGAGCTTCGCGGAAGCCTCAACTAGGTTGCGGTGCACGACCAGAGGATCGTGGTCGCGCTCCTCGATGGCGTCCGAGTACATGAAGGGGTGGCAAAGACATTTCCTGAGCTGCATGAGGATGTTGTTGAGGGCGCCGCGCTCTTTCTGTGCCATTTTCGTGTTGGCAAAGACGGCCTTGATAAGCTGCGGGTTCTTGGAGATGATGCTCTTGGACAGCTTCTGCTGGATGACTGTCATAGTCACCGGCAAGATAATCTGTGCCATCGGTGGCAAGAACTTAAGCACCCCGGCCTTGGTCCGCCGCAGGAAGTAGGGTCGGATCTTCTCGTGCAACTGCGGAAGCGTCTCTTTGTCCAGGACCTCGAACTGCTCATCGAGTTTCGCTGCCTTCTGCGTCTCGTCGATGAACTGGAGCAGGTTGAACAGCTCTCGCTTGTTGTTCTGCAGCGGTGTGCCCGTCAAGAGAAGCCGAAACGGGATCTTCATGGCTCGCAGAGCCAGGTACAGCAGGCTCTGCTCATTCTTCAGCCGCTGGCCTTCGTCAACCACAAGGCCAGCCCAACTGACCGACTTGAACAGGTTTTGTGTGCGTTGGTCTGATGCGGAGTCGTACGACATGATGACCACCTGTGCCCTCATCTCCGAGGATCCGTTGGGGAAAAGCTCATATTTGTAGGCGAGCTCTTGAGACTCCTTGCCTCCGTGGTAGGTGACGACCCGAATATCCGGTGCCCATTGTTTGAACTCCCTCCGCCAGTTGGGACATGTCGAGTTTGGAACGACGATCAAGAATGGCCAGCACTATGCAATTTCCTGCGTTAGTATCGAATGACAAGAAGCATCTTTTTCAAGAGGCCGATCGGTCAATCCAGGGAGAGGAAGGGGGGAGAGGGGTGAGGGATGGGGCGAGATGAACTTTACCTTGGGTTTATCGAGGATCAGTGAGGCCACAAGAGCAATCACTTGAACGGTTTTCCCCAAGCCCATCTCGTCGGCCAAAACAACGTTCCGCCCATGGTGGTAGTTCTGCAACAGCCAATTGAGACCCTCTATCTGGTATCCCATGAGCTTCCCACGCTTCAGCCCATCAGGCTGGAAGTCCAGCTCCTCAAAGTCCTCGTTCTTGTAGGCCCTGATGCGATCTCGAATCTTGTTATTCGACTCCGTCTTGAAATACTTGCCGGCGAGATACTCGCGGTAGGCCTCGACAAAGGAGTTGTACAGATCGGGCTTCTCCGGCGAGGGCACGGAGTCCCAGACGGCGTCCTCGTACGAGAGCCCCTGGAACTTGACGAAGATCTTGGCGACGTTGGCGATGTTCGCCAGGTCCTCGTGCCTGGACCTCCCCTTGGGGGCGTGGGCCGCCATCTTGACGTTGAAGACGATCTCGGGCATCAGGAACTCGTCTGGGATGGCATCCTCCTTGGTGTGCTTGAGGAGGTCGGTCGAACACGCGTGCTTTGCGAAAGAGTTGCGCATGGTACCCGCGCTCACGCCGAAGACCCAGGCGCCCGACATCCAGGTGCAATGGGCATATGATTGATCCTGCCACTTGACCAGGTATTCCTTCCAGTCCTCGGCGTAGTCCTCGTACTCAGTCGACGAGTTCGTAGCTGTCTGCGAGTCGGCGCTGGGGTCCTTGACAGGCCGCCACGCCACCAGACGGTGCATCTTGTGCTCGGTGGAGTTGCAATCTTCGCAGCGCCAGTCCCTGGAATGCTTTTTTGGGCGATCCTCCCTGATGTCTGTCTCGACAGACTCGAACGTCGTCCAGGGCAGGTGGTCGTGATGCCAGGCCCGGTAGCAAGTCGTGCATCGAAACAGAACGTTGTCGGCATTGTTGATGAGATTCTCGGATACCGGCATGATGGGATCGACGCCGCCATTTTCTTCCCGGATCTTCTCCTCCTGCCGGCTCGTCTTCTTGGGCGAGAAGGCGGCGCACGACAGGCCGTGCTTCTTGCACTCCTGGCACATGCTGTAGGACGGCGCGTTGCTGTCCTTCTTCTTGTGGACGCCAATGCAGTATCTGCACTGCAGCACGAAGTTCTCGTTGCCAACCTTGGTGGCCTGGTGCTCACGGCCGCTTCGGTACCCGATGCAATTCCTGTGGAAGGCTGAGCTGCAGCCCTGACAGTAGAGAAGCTGGTCGCCCTTCCTCGGGTTGTTGCAGGTCTGGCAATACTGCATGTGCCTTGATCCGAAGCTCGAATCCGCCGATATGGGCTGGAACACCTCCCTGATTGATACTACCTTGGGCGTAGCGGGCGACCTATCGTCGACCACGTAGAAGGAGTCGTCATCCATGTACTCGATCATGTTGGATTTGTTCTTGTTGGCCCTCGATGATCTCCTCGGATTCTCGAACTCGATATCGGAGTCGTTGTCGTTCTGTCTCCTGGCGCTCAGCTTCCTCTCATGGACCGACTGTAATCGCTTGGACTTTGGCTTGAGCCTCTTGCCACGGCCTCGCTGCTTCATTGCAATGTCCGAGATGACAGGCAGAAAGTCGAAATCTTCCGCGTCGTCCTCTTCTTCAATCGTTTTCTCGACGGCATCGAGGGCCAGCTCGTCCTGATCGCCGTCCTGAGTCGCCATCGGGCTCTTGAGCTCCATCTCGCTGAGCAACAATTGCCTTGGCTCCCTCTTGCGTAAGTTTCGCGGAGGGCGGCTCGTTCCTGGGGTCGGTACATCGTCATCTGATTCCTCAGAGTCGCGCATGAGTTTTCGACTTGGACGAGCGTCTCGAGTTCTGAGGTTTCGCGTCCTGCGATCTGACGATCTCCGCATCAGGATGTCCCCCTCCTCATCGTCGTCGATTTCTTCGCTGTCGTCATCGTCATCGCTCCTGTCCGTGTCGTCGTCCAGGTCCATGCGATCCAAAACCTCGTGCTCGACGTTTTGGCCCCAGTCGTCCTCTGAGAAATCGTCTTGTCTTCTTCTGGACGCAGCCAGCTGTCTCCGTTCCTTGTAGTCGTAGAGGCATCGTTTGCCATTCCTCAGGCCGAGAAGGTCGTCGATGGAGAGCTTGGCAAATTGGTCAGCAAGAGAAAGGGCTGCAAAAGCGGGCAGTGAGGCGGGGAGATCATCGATGGCGAACCGTTTCTTCTCTGCCGTCTGTCAACTCGATCTGATAGAGTCGTCCGGGGGGCCCTGAGCGATCCGATCTGAGGATACGCTCGACGGTGTTGCTGAAGACCTCTTCGTATTCGTTCAGAATTTCTTCGGGGAGGAAAGGGACGTTTATCTCGATCTCGAAGCGCATGGGCTGGACGGCGGCATAGTCTTCGACGTCGTAGTCTTGAGAGGACTCGCGGTGCTCCTCCTCCTGCACCTCCTGCACCTCCTGCATCTCGAACTCCTCCGCTTCCGCCGCTGTCTCCTGCTCGAAGCCCTGCTCGAGCTGCTTGAGGAGTTGGAGCTCCTCGTCGTCATCCTGGCCGTCCATCAAGATGTGCATAAGCTCGTCCGAGTCCGGTACTCTGAGGCCGCCATCCTCCTGGTGTTGCGCAACGACCGCCTCTGCCAAGTCCCCGAGAGTAGTTTCTGGGTCGTAGTCCTGGGCGTGCGGCTGTGGCAACGGATGAGGCGCAAGTCCGAGATCGAGGTCACTCGCGATGAGGAGGGGAGGCGCGCTGAAGAGGTCTTCGTCGTTCATCTGTATCCGAATGGTCAGTCAAGTACCAACAGAAGCCTGGCAGGGAAACTGAAGACTTGCGACAGCTGTGGGGATGACGCTGGGTCATCAACAGTGAGCCCCTCGAGGGCCAAGATGGGGAATCGTCACTTCAAGTCGGCTGGTCGAGGCGCGCAGCGAAGGCTGTCAAGAACCGAGACAGTGGTCGTCCAGGTGGGATGAATGATGGACCCCAGTGAATGCAGGCATCGGAGCACGATGGCAATTCACCTACAGCGCGTCCACTGGCGTGGGGCAGGGCGTGAAGACGAGGGATGTTGAATGTGGCTTTGATCAATGCATCAAAGAACGTGAAGTTGACCGAAGAGCGTCGCATCGCCAGAAATTCAGAGACCGCGACGGGGCCTCTCAGACGCTAGCGCAGAACTTGCAGGATACTCCGCATCCTGGTCTTGGAGCGCTTAAGAAACACGTGGCTGGGTAGATTGAGGTCTCGTGCTACCACCCGTCGCGAGCACAACCCCACCATGACGCGCCGCGCCACTTTCAGTCTAGGGTAGGCATTGTATTCTAAGAATTGAACATGGGAATGGAATAAATCTTATGAAAAAAAAAATTGGTGACAACCTCACTTCTCGATCTCGACCAGCATCATCTGAGTGGCATGTGAACACCCACTCATCCATTCTCTTACGATATCGAAACATTTCCTGCGATTTGAGAAGAGGAGCGTTGAAAGGGATAAAAAAAGAAATTTGTTCACAGCCATGTCCGGCATTGCGCAGTGCAGGGCAAACGGCATCCGCCATTCCCTCGTGCAGCATCTCTTCTCAAACAGTCTGCTTTGCCAGGTCCGCGCCTCCAGCCTCTCCGCTATCCATCGAGGGGTACGCCAGACACAGAGGGCTCAGAGGGTTCAACACGATGACCCAATCTCGGCGGCTCTGGCCAAGAACAGAAGAGGCTCCGAATGGGACAGGAGGGGCCGCCTGACCGCCAAGGCTCTCGGCGGCGTCTCATCGCAGCGGCAGGCGCAGAAGCTGCGCAAGAAGCTCGAGGCAAAGGCTGAGAAGAAGTCACGGAGGGGAGAGAAAGGAGAAGACGAAATGAGAGGGGCGAAGGCAGGGGAAGAAGCAGGCCAAGAAGAAGGGAGGAGGATGCGTCAGACGAGGAGGAGTCGCTTCCTCGACCCCAATCGCTCCTTTGGCAAAGACAGCCTGGTATACCAGCTGAAGCATGGCGTGCTCAAGGACGAAGCGGCGTCGCTGAAGCTGCGCAGGCCTGCCCAGCCGGCGCCTTTTCGCTCCCTCAAGCCTGAGAAGGGCCAGAGACTGAGCCAAGCGGCGGCCCTGGAGCAGGCGATCTGGGGAAAGCCCGCCGTCAAGCCAGAACGAGTTCCCTTGTCAGAGCGATCTGGGAGACGGGAACAGCCAAGAGCCTCGGAGCGAATGAGGGACCGTCCTTCAGAGGATGGGAGACGTGAGCGGACCTACAATTCAGGAGGCTTCGGGACAGAAGAGAGACACACCGGGCTCCATCCCTCTTCGAGGACGAAGGTATCCGATGCGAAGCCTGGCTTCGCGACCCAGGGACGCCGCGCCCGAAACCGGATGCCCTCCAGGAGCCAAGAAGGAGATGACGACGCCCATCACGGCGGCAGGGAGCGAGACGCGCCCTTCGTCTCCATCAAGTACACCACAGCCGCATCCCAATTCCTGTACGGCAAGTCCGTCGTCCGGGCCGCCCTCGAGCAGCCCCGGCGCAAGCTCTACAACCTATACATCTACGCCGGCGACACCCGCCGCGACTCCCGCGAAGACGCCACCATCGCAAGCGCAGCAGAGCGCCGCGGCGTGCCCGTCACCATGGTGCCCCCCGGCGACCAGGCCATGATGGACAGAATGAGCGGCGGCCGCCCCCACAACGGCTTCGTGCTCGAGGCCTCGCCGCTGCAGCAGCCGCCCATCGCCTCGCTCGGGCGGCTCGAGGAGTCCCTCGGGCGGCTCGGCTTTCACGTCGAGCTCGGCCACCAGTCGCGCGAGGACGAGGCCATCAACGGGCTCGAGACGTTCGTGGCCCGCAAGAGCGACGCCACGCCGAAACCCCTCGTCCTCTTCCTGCACGAGATCCTCGACCCGGGAAACCTGGGCGGCCTGCTCCGCACGGCGAGCTACCTCGGCGTCGACGCCGTCGTCATGACGAACCGCAGCTCTTCCACGCTGACCCCGGTTGTGCTCAAGTCCGCGGCCGGCGCCGCCGAGGAGGTCAGAATCTTCACCGTCGCGTCGCCCGTGGACTTCATCGAGCGATCGAGGCGGGCAGGGTGGGAGACCTACGCCGCCGTCGCGCCGCCGGACTCGAAGCTCGCACGCATCCACGAGGACAAGTTCCTCTCGACTGACGCGCTTGAGCGCCGCGCCCCGCTCTTCAAGAACCCCTGCATGCTGATCCTCGGCAACGAGGGCCACGGGCTGTCGAAGCAGGTCAAGGTGGCGGCCGACTACGAGCTGTCGATACCCCGCTTCGTGCAGCACAGCGCCGTCGACAGCCTCAACGTCAGCGTCGCGGCCGGGCTGCTGTGTCATGCTTTCCTGAAGGCGCCTGTTTCGAGGGATGGCGCGAGAGAAAGCCGTCCGCGGAAGTCCAGCACCAACAAGATGGCGGAAGGGGAGGGTGAAGCGAGATCAGGGGAGAGCCTATTTTGAGAGGTGGAATGTTTCATGACATCGAAGTTCATACAAGAGCTCTTGGCCTGAATAGGATAGCAAGGCATCTTCGAGAGATTTACGTAGGAGTTGGTAGCATTCATTGAATACCAAGCCACATATGAAGCGCAAATGCCTCTCATTTTCATATTCCTGCGCCTTCCCTGCTTTCTCTACGGAGTGCTTTTTTGCTCCCTTTGTAATGGCAATTTTCTTGCCTTCATTCTGACTACTGGTATGTTCTCTTTGCCGTCAAGACCCAAACTGGATGTTACCTTTTCATTCACTCGAAACTTGACCCTGAGCCGCGGCTGACCCCAGGCTTGACCCCAGGGACCTCAACTGCCTCTGACCTTGACCTCTACCCTCACTCGGACGCTGCGTCTGACCCCCACCCCAAGCACAACAGCCACAGAAATCCATCCCTCGCCCTGCACCTCGGTAAAGCTCCAAACGTCCTATCCAAGATTTCAATATTTTCCCCCAAAGACTTCCTAAACGGGATGCATTTATATGATAGACCCAAAACAGCCGACAGGGTCTCAATATACCTGCTCCGAACCAAGGTGGTCGTCCTCCACAGGTCAACACCACAATCGTGAAGCTCCTGAACCCCTGAACATACGGGAGAAACAACTTCACAACCCACGACTCCATGCTCCACCACACAACCTCACGACCAGCCAAGATCGACAGAGCAAAGAACAGCATTCCCCCTACTGCAACACATCTCCACGTCTCCCGGACCGCAGCGAACCATCATAGACGTCTCCTCGAGAATGCTCCAACATCCAAAGAATAGGCCGTGTGGCTCAATGGCAGAGCGTCTGACTACGATTAAGTACATCAGGAGGTTGCAGGTTCGACCCCTGCCTCGGTCAATTTTTTTCTCCCCTTTTCTACGATTCTTGAACCCCCCCCCTATGGCATCTTTTCTCTTTCAACGAAAGTAATGTCACTTCATGAGGCTATACCTTTTTTGTGAGGGTTTCGTGGCGGCCTGGCGTTGTGATGAGATTGAGGAGGTGGAAGGTCTTGATGGGGAAGGGGCCTGGTTGTGATGCGGGCTAATCTCAGCGGGGGAACGAGTTGAGTCGGGGGCGCAACCATTAGTAGAGAGTGAAGTTGCCATCTTCTAGGTCACACGGAAGTTAACTATGGTAGGTACCTGGTAGTCTTTCGGTCTTCATGACTTGCGATTCTCCTACTCCGGAACGACTTTGACCCCTGATTACCAAGTGCCACGGACTAAGTGCCTGAAGTACACGTACCGGCCAGGTAGTTATCATCTCAAATCTCTCAAGTCTCTCGAGACTGTCGCATCCTGCGCGCAGAATCCATCGACCCCTGAATATCATCAAAACCCTCCCAAATCCTGCGATCGAGACGCCACCATCATGAGCGCGTCAGCCAGAAAAAAATGGAAAGCCCTTCTGAATGCGCAAGATGACGAGCATTTTCGGCTCGAGTATCGCATGGCCCGTGGAGCAATTTGACGTCATTGCGAGCGCGAAAGACAAGTTGGTCGTCGGCGCTGCGTGACTGCGTGTCGAATGGCTCTACACGATGGAGAACTTGCGATACGGCTGGCCAAGCTTCAAGGCCTCGCCTTCCATGAGTCCGTCGATGTAGCAGTCGCCGATGAGGATGTAGAGTCCAGGCTTGTCCTCCTTCTCGCGGAGAATGACGGGGACGCTGCAACCGCCGATGATGCAGATGCTGCTCAGAAGAGTCATTAGTATTCCAGAGACAAGATACAGGAGCAGAACCGATCGTCCTTCGGCTCCGCTGAAGAAGAGCAATATCTTGGTACGAGGAATACTCACAGATCTCCTAGCTGAAGACCGAGCGAACCAAGGCCCAGCAGGCCGAGGGAGAAGGTCTCGAATAGCTTCCGGCCGAGGATCGTGTTGTGGACGAGCCTTCGGTAATCGCAGTCCTTCTTGAGATCCTCCTCGTCAACATTCTTCATCTTCTCGGCGAGAAAATCCTCGGAGCCGCCGTCGCCGCGGAAGACCAGGTCGGCCCAGTAGCTAATCCACATGCCCTCCTCGCTCTTCATGTCCTTGATCTTCTGCTTGATCCTGAGCTTCTCGAGGGGGCAGCGGCGAAAGAATCGGTACCTGGCCCAACGCGCATCCATGCCCATCTTGGAGCCCAGGTCCTTGCACACCCTGACGATGTCGAGCTCGAGGTCGTTCGGACTATCGGATTCGAGCCGCATGGTCTGATCCTACCCAAACCCCGAGCGGCAGCGATTCTTGTAGTCGTCCGACGTCAGCGGCAGGCCGTGGAAGTCTCGCCCCGCGACGAGGGTCTTCCAGAAGCTCCTCGGGGGTGGCTTCTTCCAGTCGTGCCATCCTACGAAGCGGGGCCAGGACGGGTCGATGCAGTCTGGCCTACGGGCGCGCGGGTTGACCAGGCCGATCTTGTCGACGATGAAGCCCCTGACAGTCATGATGTCGCCGTCGAAGTCGGGCATGTTCTCATAGGGCTTGTCGCTCCAGTTTCCAGAGGCAGAGAAGAGGGGCGCGTCTGCGGTCCCGACCAGCATACGCTGCGCGATGGTCGGGTAATGATGCAAATCATGGCGAAACTGCCACGACTTGAGATAGGAGATCTCGCTCAGGTTCGGGATGTTAGGGCTCGGCATCACCCACGGTCGGACGATGATGTCGGTGCGGCCGTTGCCGACAACGGCTGACCACCAAATGATGTACTGTTTCATCTGGATGGCGGGCCGTTGGTAGTCGATGACGAACTCGGGCAGGTCAAGCTTCTCGCTCTGCTGGACGTCCGTGGCCAGGCGCAGGAGGGAGTAGACGGAGTCCTGGCCGATGCGAGTCCCGAAGCGGTGGCACATGAAAAGCAGGTCCTCGAGCTTTGCCACGCCTTTGCCATCTCGCTTTTGTGCTGTAGATAGCTCGGTGATGAGCGTGCACCAAGCGTAGAGATCGGTGCCGTTGAACATGTCTGCAGCATAGAACAAGGGCTCGTCGACCTCCCGGGCGACCAAGTCACTATAGAGGATGTTGTAGAAGCTGTGGAGCAAGTTGACGAATTTGACGAAGTCCTCCCAGCCGAAGCCGTGCTCGGATGAAACCACGAACTTGACCTCTTTAGCGAAGATGATGTACTCGATAGCCCAGCGCGAGCTGAACAGGGGCTCACGGAGCAGCGAATACATGTGCCTGTCCATCATCGTGACCTTGATGATCTCCTTGAACTGAGCCACATCGATATCGTCCGTTACGAGCTTGGTGATGAATTCGGGATCGCCAACCGGCAGCCAGAGCAGCACGCGATCGGCCTGGTCATAAATAGTCCGCATGTTGCGAATGAGCTTGACGCACTCGTCGTGGCAGGGCAGGTCGATGCACAACTCGTAGACGAATATCTTTCTGGGCGTGTCCTCCCGGCGCAGAGCCCGCAGCGCCTCCCCAAGCTCGCCCTCAATGAGAAATTTCCCCACCACACCGCCCTCCGTGGCCTCGAGAGGGCTTACCATGCCATCCCACGGGGCGTACCAATGCAGCAGTTCGAAGGTGTCGTCG
Organism: Escovopsis sp. TC; assembly: GCA_003055185.1. NCBI lineage: Eukaryota > Fungi > Ascomycota > Sordariomycetes > Hypocreales > Hypocreaceae > Escovopsis > Escovopsis sp. TC. The sequence continues at coordinate 7,724,121 of NIGD01000001.1, forward strand.
GGCTTGAGGGACGTGAAGATGGCCTTGATCACCTCGTCCTTGGAGCCTGGTTGGAGGGTGAGGAGCCGCGTGAGGGAGCCTTCTTCAAGTGGACTGTGGTCGATGACTGGCATGTCACCCAGCCACACAGTGGTCTTCAACGAGTATTCCTCCATGATGCAGGGCGATCTGGCCACCAGTCGGGACCATCAGACGTTGTTCCGATGCGAATGCCTTGACTGACTACTAATACTAGAGTAGGCAGGGTTGATCACACTCTCGCGCAGAGCCCGTCTCGATGGGGAACTACGAGGAGAACACGATCAGCAATGGCAGAGCGCAGCGAGGCAGACACGAATGTGCCAAGGAAAAAACACATCAAGAGGGAAAGAGAAGAGGTCCAGACCATAATTACATACCAGTTGGCGCGAACCCCTGGAATTGCCAAGTAAATTCTTTCAAAGTGGCCTGGATCGAGAGAAAAGGGGAATCGCGAGCTCAACGACCAACAACTTCGAGGAGAAGAATTTATTGCTCCCTCTTCTCACGCGAGAGCGTCATGAAGTTGCAATGTCTTGTCTGCAAATGATTTGGGAGGGTTCTAGCCCTAATTCGCGTTTTCGCCCGCGGCAGGAGCGAACATTGGGGTCCTTCCGTGATTGAGCATCGATCGGGGGAGGCAGGAGCGAGCGCGCTCCTTCCCACATTCAACCTAGATTTCTCTCACCTTGTCAGTCGCCAGGGCAACGCCGACCTCGAACGCAAGGCAGCAGCAGCAAGACGTGGGACTCACGAAATGCTGAGAATCAGTTCAGAGTGAATGGGAGGTGAATGCCTGTCGACGCAGCTGGATACGGTAGATTTCATGATTTGTAAAGGAATGATAGAGGAAGGCAAATGGAAGGAAAACAAAATGATTGTTGCAAGGGAAAAGATTCAGGCGTGGTTGAATAATCCTTCTTCCATCTCTTCACGCTGTTTCAGGAGGCTGAGTATCGTTGAAGGCAGTGTGGCCTGGCATGTACCCCTGCCCCTATATCAAAACCAGCGTCTGGCACTCCCACGCCTTGAACGACTCCGGCTTGGGCGTCTCAAAGACAACCATCCCAATTCGTTCGTACACGGTCGTCGCCTCAGCAGCCGCATCATGAACCTCGAGACCCCGCAGCACAAGCCCATGCGCGGCAGTCTCTCCACCCCTCCCTTCGTCCACGCCTGCCTGCACAAGCAGTATAAGCGTATCCTCGTCGAAGATCATGTCCGTGTCCAGCCCGATCCCCTCGTTGCCAGCTGTGCCCGCCAGGCTGGCCAATACCTGTCCGTGGTCCTTGATGTTCACCTCATGTAGGTACCCTCTGCCGCCGTTCGAAGCCTCGACAGTCGACGGCTCGTCGTAGTGCGCGGTGCCGAGGACGAGGTCGAAGCTGAATTTGTCTTTCATGGGCTGCTTGCTGCGGAGAAGAGAGATCGTACGGCCCCTCACAACGATGCGGCTCGAGGATATGGGTCCGTAGGGGTTCGTCTTGTCGTCCAGGGCGATCTCGTGCTCGAGTAGTTCGAGGTCGAGGTCGAGGTAAAGATTGTCGTCTTTGCTGCGACTAAGTCTATCGTACTGATAGATGATGGGCTCGTCGGTGACCATCCACGACCAGGAGGGCGCGCGATATTTGCCGCCGATGTGGGCGGCGCTGCCTATATCGGCCATCCATAACAGGCCGCGGTGGAAATCGGCCGTCCAGATGCCCGCGAGATACACGCCCCCAAGGGCTGGGTGCAGAGATGTGGCGACGCCAGAGAAGGCGGGGAGCTTGTCGGATCCAAATGTCAGGCTGCGGCACGAGTAGTCCTGAACAAGTGTGTAGTAGTCTCGCAGCAGCGCGGTGGTTTCGGGAAATACCGCGAGCTTCTCCTTCCCTTCTCCCCCCTCGTGTGCTTTTCTCTGCTGCTGCGCTGCGGCCTGGATGCCCGAGTAGATGACCCGGGACGCCTCCGGGTATTTGGTGTCCGGGAACTCGTTGCCCTCCGGCATGCCATCCGCGGACCTCGAGCAGCTCGAGCACTTCCAGTAGATTTGTCGATTGCCAAAGAGCAGATTGCTCGGAGACAGAATGAACTCCTGAAAGCACCATCCCCGCTTGTTCAACGCCCCCTCCGTGTCCAGCCGGCGAAAATTCTCCTCCCAAAAGGGCCTCCACTCAACCCGGACCTCCTCACGCCGCTTCTTGTCGCGAAACAAGGGCAGGCTCGCCGGCTTGGGCTTGGAGGCGCCGTGCTGGCCGTCGTACACCTTGAGGATACCTGCCGTGCTGCGCGGCGACACGAGCGCGGAGACGGTCAGGGTGGAGTCGCGGTAGATGGCAGCCATCTTCTTCGACTCCTCCTCCCAGTCGCTCTTGGAATCCTGGATGATGCAGAGGGAGTCGATCCACACGTAGCGGATGCTGAGCTCCCTCGCGATCGAGAGGGCGTCCTGGAAATTGGCGGGCAGCTCCTCGTACGGGATGCAGGCCAGGTAAGCGTCGTACGTCTGCGAGGTGAGCAGCGTCGGAATTCTGCCTCCCCAGCAATGGCTCAGGGCGATGTAGTCGGATTCGGCCCCTCCGGAGAGATGGACGCGGGGCCGCATGGGAGTCGTATGAGTGGTGAGCGACTCCGGCGGGCCAATGTCCACGACTCGCGTGGGGAGCTTTCGCGGCCCATTTGTGAAACAGGCGTCATGCGTACGACACTCTGCGAGCCATGATCTGGCGATCGCAAAGTTCCTGGCAGATCCGAGATCTGGGTCTGTGTGGAACCGTCCTACTCGGAACGGCCCGAATGTCACAGCCTCCTCTTTACATCGAGAATGCTTGGACACATGGTCGCAGGGACATTAACTTGACGGCTTTTCCTTTCCCCCCCCACCCCCCCCCCCCCCCCCCCCCCCCCGGAAGATGCAGAGGGGTAGAAGGGATAAAGAGTCATCGGTCAGAGAAATCCACATACCTGGCGTCGTGCTCAGTATCAGGGTCAAAGTAGGAAAAGTCGCTTCCGGGCCATCGTCGTCCACCGGATCCGAGAATCCAACCTGGACAAGCAGCGTGTTCAGCACGCGCACCTCGTCCAGTGCCCCGCCCAAGTACAGCTGGGTCGTGTTGATGGCCAGCTTGACGTCCGATACGTCCAGGTCCCTCGCCGCCGCAAACGCCGACTCCTCCAGGTCGCACGCCGAGCCCTCCCACGACTCCTGTGTGAAGTCGTAGCTCGCTTCGCGGTCCCAGCGGATGCCCTTGAAGCAGTCCGCGATGAGGCCGCACAAATGGCAGCCCCCTGCCGCGGCCCGGGCGAGGTCGGCGAAGGATGCGTGGTGTTGGTAGAAGGCGGTGCTAGATGAGGGGAAAGAGTGTGCGGAGAAGTCGGTCCTCGCGAGGTCTATGAGAAGCTCGACGGAGAGTTCGGAGCAGAGAGCACAACGCATGGTGATGGATGGAGGATGCTTGACCTGGACGATCAAGGATGGATTGTTTGATAGGTCTTGATTCTTTGAAGGGCTCGGCATCAGGCAGCCGGCCGTCTGAGGGGCATCTAGATGTGTCTGCATCAATCGTGCCTCTTCGTGGCTATGGTCGATGGGGCTGCATCAGCCCCTCATCGGGGACTTGCCGCAAGGGCGATGGAAGATGCAAACGCATTGACGCAATTCTGCTGATCACGGAGGAGCAATCCATCGTCACTGGGAAGTTCGAAGAAGATGAGGTCCCGGAATAGCCTCACAGCAAGATCGTCGCATGAGAAAAGAGCAGAAACCCCAAGGTGTCAAGTATGGATGGATTTAGGGAAAAGAAAAACACCATGACGGAGAATAAGGAGGCAAAAAAAGACCAAAAAGATTGACCGAGGCAGGGGTCGAACCTGCAACCTCCTGATTTCTAAGAATCGTAGTCAGACGCTCTGCCATTGAGCCACACGGCCGATTGATGAACTACCGGCATACTGGATGTGCTATGGAGGCTGCCACACCCGGCTCGAGCTCCAGTGGACGCATTCTGACGTCGTGGCCTCCCCCTTTCGAGTCAACCAGACCGCAGTTCAGGTTCCCTCTGTTGCCTGAAGCAAAGAAATGTGTCTCCTATGCGTCCATCCTTTGTAGAATGGTGCGGACGATTCCTAGAGCAACCTGGATGCGATCGCTGCACTCTCAAGGAGCCCGAGAAGCTGAGAGCCCAAGACTCGAGGGGAGAGAAGAGACAGGCGAGACGGGGTGTGTTTGGCTTTAGAAATTCAAGAGCTCTCAAGTCTTAGAGGACTCTCGAAACAATGAAATTCCTGAACAGAGCTGAAGCTTTCCATTCTTTGGCAACCTTGGTTTCAACAGGAGCCTTCATTGATTGAGTCTGCCAGGGAATGCGACATGACGGTGGATGATGGATGTAGACGACGTGGTTGCTGGTGTTGGAGACAATGAATGCCCAAATCGAAAGACGCGCCTCGACTTGGAAGTCAAGATTAAAACCGAAAGACGGTGACGCCTGAGTCTCTCGTCCGCTTCGGCAGATCCTCATCCATCTACTGTCGATGACGAAGACAGAAGTCCAAAAAGTGATCACAACAAGGGCAGTCTCTTCCCCCAGGAGCCACCTCTCTTCACATCCAGCTATCTCCCAACCTCTCTCTACTCTTCTCACATCAATCTCTTCTCCCCCCTTTTCGTCTCCTTATCAAAATCAATTCTCTCACGTCTTAGCACCCTCCCTCTCGTCCCCTTCTCCCCTTCCCCCATCCTCTCTATATTCTCTCTACCTCCCCCTCTTCTCTCTTGCTTCTCTACCCTGACTCCTTACCTTTCTCTAGCGGGAAGATCAGGATCGGATGCTTCCCTGAGAATCGTCTAATTCGAGACAGAGAGAACCTGCTCATAGCAGATCACTCTAGTCGTCAAGTCTTCTATCTTTGTTACTGAGATTCCGTCCCGCGGTGTGAGAACAACAAAATTGTTTACTGCGCGCCCTTCTCGAGCAAGAATTTCCAGATCCTCCTGTTCCCTTCCCTCTTTCACCACCCTTCTTTCCGTCGACAAGAAATTCCGAATCGTCCAATTTTCTACCCTCTTCCATCTCCCTTGTTTCCCATTGTCATCATCGAAACGGTTGCCCCTGATGCCCGACGTCATCCATGCTGTCAATCCTCGGAGTCTGACGATGAGAACGAGTCCGTCTCCGACACGTTCAACGATCATTGGCACCAGAACGACGAAATGGAACACCAGGGTGTCCCACACGTATGTTTGCAAACCCCGCGAGCTCTGTCGCATCGTCATGGCTGCAAATGAGGGACCTCCAACGCAGCAGTGGCCAACTCCGACTCGGCACTCATCAGCGTGGCGCGCGTGGAGGCCAAAGGTCCAGCGCATGGAGGACGGCCTGGTCTAGGTCGCGAAAGAGGTCGACGGCATCGTGGAGGAGATGGCCGCTGTCCTTGACGGGCTCGATGTCCTCTAGGAAGAGCTCGACGTGATAAAAGAGGACTAGGGTTTTGCCTTGCTGAGGGAGGACCTTAGGGAGTGAAAGGATAGGAACTTCGAGGTCTCAGATATCGAGATGTCGCTCACCAGGTCCATTCGCGATCGGAGCGTTGCGGGCTTTGACTTCGTGCGAGTCCGCGAGGAGAAGGCCGCAATCGCCGCGTTCGAGACCGCGAGCAAGTCCATCAGGGTCCTCCGGACGACGATCATCGTGCGTAGATCAACGGCCGAGGCGGCTAGGGGGGAGACCATCGGGGCGATGAAGGGCACGCTCTCCCACATCACCGCTATGGTGGGCGAGGCCTTCGCTGTGGTTATGAGTAGAGACAGCAGGCGCAGAAGCAATGGGCCGGCCTCGGGTCAGAGTCGAAGTTGAGTGTGCAGGGAGTCAACACAATGGTATTTCCCAATGCGAGCATCGACAATTCAAGGGTCATCACTGGATCGATCAGTGTCTGCGGAGGGAGGTGACGACGAGCATGAAGCTCTTAGAAGTTTGGGAACGAGCCCTGGATTCATGTGGTCAGTAGTCGCGAGCTGTCAGGATGAAATCAAGGGGAATGGATTTGACGGCTATTTTACCTTTTCTCTGACGTGTCCGACTTCAAGCGAACAGCAGCAGGAGCTGTGTTACCTGCTGGCGAGCGCTTTTCGAAGGACCTCGAGCCTCCGAGCCTCCAGCTCTTCCCGAGTTCAAGATATCGACGGATTGAGTCTCGAGTTCGACGTGATCATCGAGAGTCCGCGGCTCGATATCTTGGATTTCGGAGAGCTTTGCGTGAAATCTCGCATGGATCTCGAGACGCTCAGTCTTGAGGTGAAAGCCCTGCCCATCTCACAAGCTAATGGCCATCGTGATAGCTTCGAGATCTTCTCCTCCCACCGCGTGAAGTAGGTATTAGTTTGTAGTATCCAGCCAAAACTCAGCAGTCGTACGAGCTTGGAGGTATCTCGAACGGGAGTCTCGAGTTGAGCACCAATCAGTGTCGATGACAGGACGTTTCTCGCCTTCGAATGGTCCCATGATCAGAGTCTGGCAGCTCGAGGGAGGGCCTCAGCCGGGCTCCTCATGGACCCTGAGACTCAGGGTAAGGGTCAAAGCCAGACCAAGGGTTAGGGTAAAGGGTTAGGGTCAACAACGACACCTTCACGAAATGGACGTCCCAGCATCATCTGACCACCTTTCTTCCTCTCCGAACTTCCATGCGGACCTCAACCTCCAGCTCGCATCGCCATCCAAGCGACCGGCTCGCATGCGCCTCCGCATCCGACCCTTCGAATTGCCCTTGTTCGCGAGGCATTGAGCGGCATACACTGCTCTCGATCGACGCAATTGGGCCGCCGCTCAGCCCAGTCCCCATCTCCCATCACGACCCCATGGCGTGAATCGCTAATCGACAGTTTCGAAGCCCTCCGACCCCTCCGACCCACAGAGCTCCAGCTCTAACACGCTACTTGACTCCATCATCGCTCGCAGCGGTTGTGTAGTATCCTCTCGATCGACGGAAATCCACACACAAACACCATGTCGCAATTCCTCTCCCTCCTCGGCTGGGGCTTCCTGCCAAACGTCAGTCCCCTCCCCCCATGCATACAAATCCCATCCCACTGTATTTCTGCCCATGCGAGCGCGAGTCCCCCTCCCTTTGAAGCTATCTCGAGGCCCATCCGGCATCGGCTAACCACCCCGGGGATTTGGACAGTTCGTCTCCGGCTGGGTCCAAACCATCTACTACGGCATCACCATCCGCGCCGGCGACCCCAAACCCGCCCCCGGCTCCCCCCGCTTCGCCTCCGACCGCCGCGTCATCCACATCCTCGTCGTCGCCCTCTACCTCCTCTACACCATCTACGAGGCCGACTGGACCCTCCAGCGCCAGGGCTCCTTCTACACGGACCTCGCCGTGCCCCTCGCTGCCTCCGACAGGGACATCAAGTCGCGCTTCCGCCGCCTCGCCGCCCTGCACCACCCGGACAAGCTGCAGGCCTCCTCCTCCTCCACCACCTCCTCGTCCTTCTCCGGCGCGAATCCCGCCGTCGCCGCCGACGCCTCCTCCTATTTCATCCACCTCCAGCTCGCAAGCGACACCCTCCAGGACGCCGCGCGCCGCTTCGCCTACGACCGCTTCGGCCCAGACATCGCCCGCTGGCAGCGCTGCTCCTCCATCCGCGACTACGTCTCTGTCGGCGTCCTCTCCGGCATCCTGCCCCACTATGCCGCCGCCGCGGCGGCCGCCTACGGCCTCGGCCTGCTCGGCTACATGGACTTCGGCAAGTTCTACCGCTGGCTGATCCTGCTCGCCCTCTGCGTCTTCGAGCTGCAGGCCGTCACGCGCCCGAAATTCCCGCTTGCCCTCGACGCCGTCAACGCGATCGTCACGCGCGTCTCGAATCACCCGCCTTACCTGCCCTTTCAGTTCATCACGCTCGCGCGCAAGGTCGCAATCACGGCGTTCATCGCCTTGAACCAGATCGGGCCGCTGATCGCATTGCACCAGCAGCAGCGGGAGAGCTCCAGGCGTGGCGGCGGCGGCGGCGGGAGTGGTGGCGCGGACGAAGAGGCAAAGATGCTGAGGCAGGGCCTCGAGCAGCTTGAGAAGATGACGGCGCAGATTGATGCGGACGTGAGCCGGCTCGTCGAGATGGAGATGGCGCCGTATAAGGGCGATCCGGAGGGCGCATCCAACCTCACGGGCAAGATGAGGGAGTGGCTTGTGCAGAACACGATTCGCGCCGATCCCATGGTCAGGGATGCTATGGGCAATTCCCTGAGGAGACGACGCATCAATGTCCCGGCCGGCGCGAACGGGAATCGGTAGTAGCCTTGCATTCTATTTCAACATAAAGCAATCCTTCGACGCATCTGAGAGACGTCGTGAATTCAAAGATGATGATGATATTGATGATGATGATGATGATGATGATGATGATGGGTAAAAATAGAGGCTCGACAAATCCTTGAGCCTTGGTCCCGACGTACAAAGAAACGCCTCATATGCCATTTCTGCAGCGATAAATGCGATATCATTGCTCGCTACCCGATCCGTGTCAAAGAACAAAGCGCAGTCAACCAACACAACCAAAAAGACGTCGAATGATTCCGTGTTAGTGGGTAGAGAAGGAAAAGACAGGAGAATCTCTGCCCCTCTCCAGTTCAAAGCCTCTGCCTCCCCCTGGTCTCGATGGGAATCAAGCACATGGCCACAAACGCAGCCAGGATCAGAACGGCGGAGAGATAGATGGGCATCGTCGCGCCGTCCCCCGGGATGTTGGCCGCCAAGAGCGGGGCCATGAGGCCCATGACGCGGTTCAGGAAGCTCGCGACGCCCGTGCCCGCGCCCCGGACCGGCGCGGGGAAGATCTCGGGCGTGAAGGCGTAGAGGACGCCGTACATGATGTTCTGTGCGAAGGCCTCGATGCAGGAGAAGACGAGCTGCCAGGTGGGCGTGGTGCCGAAGATGACGAAGAAGAAGAGGAAGACGGCGGAGATGAGCGTCGAGCAGGCGAGGGTGCCGCGGCGCCCGAAGAAGGGGGAGTCGTAGTCGACGAGGTAGGCGGCGAGGAGGCTGCCGGGGACGCCCATGACGGACGTGATGACGTAGTTGCGGTACATGATGTTGGAGATGGGCTCGCCGCGCGATGAGGACGAGGACGAGGACGAGGATGAGGATGAAGATGAGGATGAGGATGCGCCCCCGTGCGAGAGGTATTGCGGGAGGAAGGCGTTGAAGAGCGGGTAGCCCATGCCGATGGCGGCCCAGCAGAACCAGACGAGCGAAGTGGTGAGCCCGAGGGTCCTGTTGAGGAAGAGGGGCTTGAGGCGGCCGCCGGAGAAGCCGTGGAGCTTCTCCTGGAGCACGTTGCGAGCGGACGAGACGCCCGAGTGGCCTCCCTCGGGAAGATCGTCGTCCGCGAGGGGGTCGTCGGCGGCGACCTGGTCGAGGATGCGCGACGTGAGCCACGTCTTGGTCTTGTTGCGGTACGCGATGCCGTGCACGACGGCGACGGCCTCTGCCTGCCTGCCCCTGTGGAGCAGGTACTTGGGCGACTCGAAGAGGTGGAAGACGAAGAAGCGCACGGCGAACATGGCGAGGGTGAGGAGGCCGATGGTGGCGAGGAAGTAGCGCCAGCCGAGCTCGACGGGCCAGCGGGTGATGAAGTACCAGGCGAGGAGGGAGGAGACGAGCTGGCCGACGGGCCACCAGACGGAGAGGAGGGTGAGGAGGGAGGAGGAGGCGTCCGGGAGGAACTCGAGGAAGAGGGCGCCGTCGACGGGCAGGTTGCCGCCGACGCCGAAGCCGAAGGCGGCGTAGAGGAGGCAGACGCGGGCCCAGGAGCCGGCGTAGGCGGCGAGGATGCCGGCGACGCCGGTGATGAGGAGGGTGGCGTTGAAGGCGATGCGGCGGCCGAAGAGGTCGGAGCCGATGCCCCAGAGGAAGCTGCCGATGGAGAGGCCGACGTAGCAGGCGCTCGTGGTGTAGCGGACGGTCTTCTCGGGGATGTCGAACTCGGCCGACAGCGAGGGCAGAGTGAGCGACACGCCCTGGGATCATGTTGTTAGCGCTGCAGCTTTCACCGTTCTTTCTGCCGTTCCCGAAATTCCATTCTTTCTGTCCTCATTCTGGTTGAACCTGTCTGTGAGATGTCTGCGAGAGGTGATGGCCATACCTGCATCCACAAGCTGGGAGTTGACGAGGAGAGAGAGAGAGAGAGAGAAAGCAAAAGTCAATATATCGTGATACGATACGATGGGGAGCACGTCGTCGGCAAGAAGGGCTTACTTGTCGGCAAACCAACCGAAGCCGCAGAGCACGAAGAGCTGCCAGTTATACGTGCCCATGCCGATGTCCTGTATAGCCTTGTTGATGATCTTGGACTTGACTGTGCGATGGTAGTTAGCCCGAGCATCTCAATTCCCCGACCAGTTGCACATCAGCAGAACGGGATCCCCTGCATCGACCATCGATGGCATGGAACTTGAGCCTTTCCACTCACTCTCGTACTCTGTCCACTGGCCATGGCCGCCTCGCCGCGTCTGCGCCCTGAGACCCTCGATGGAGTACTCGGCCGCGCTCATGGACAGCATGCCGCGCCGCTCGCCAGCCTCCTCATCGTTGTCGTCGCCACGGTCCTTGGCCGAGCTCAGGGCATCATCAGCACCATCCTCATCATCATCATCCTCCTCCTCACTCTCGAGAGCCTCGAACTCGACCCTGCCCATCCTGGCGGAGTGACTGTACAGATGGGCCTCATGAAGAGGAACGAGGACCCCGGCGTAGTAGTCCACGGACTCGGTGCGGCCCGAGCCCAGCCGCCACGAGAGCCTCATCGCGATGGGGGCCAGCTCGTTGCGTCGGGAAGCGATGGCGAGGCGATGATGGAGGAACTTGGACGGGGCAAATGTGTGAATGTGTGAATGTGTGAATGTGTGAATGTGTGGGATGTGTGGGATGTGTGGGATGTGTGAGATGGATAGCCGAGGACCCGGCGAACCCGAGATCCTGATGGATAGTATGGATGATGGATGATAGAGGATGGATGAGAGATGAGAGATGAGAGATGAGAGATGAGAGATGGGAGATGGTGGATGATGCGATGTGAGTGAGCGGCGGCCTGGACTGGGTCAGATGCTCAGGATGGGGAGAATGATGAACTCGAGCTCATGACATGAGTCAGTCCTGCGCAGTTCGTCGGCCAAGTCACATGAATGGATCCAGGAATACGATGTACACTCAACAAACGCTGCAATAGAGAGAGAACTTGTGAGGGATCGATCACCAGCTCCGTCACCAGGAAGAAGGGAGAAGAAGGCCGGCGCAGATCTACGAGTACTAGTAGGTAGTCCTGTCTCAAAGCAACGGACGCCAGGATTGGAGGAAAATGGGCGAACATTACTCGATCCAGCATATTTCGACACTCCGCAGGACAGCCCATCCAAGGAGGGGAATTTTGACGAATCAGACGGGATCGCTCCTGGATGGCAGTGACATGCTGACCGGTTCGCATTCGCCTTGTCCAACTTATCCATGCTCCCGTTCCATCCATCCCCCCCAGCCATGCATCGAACTACGCCGTACGGAGCAGAATCCAACCTTAAGGGGCCCGGCTGATCGGGGCTGGGGCGGGTCTCAACTGTGTATGTACGGAGTATGCGGAGTATACGGAGTAGTAGTACGGAGTATATGTACATATACGGGCTGCGGGAGGGGGGGGGAAGGGGGAGGGAGGGGGGGGGTCAGGTTTTCGGGTCGGACTGGCGCCGTGGCGGGGGCCTGTGGCGGCATGCGGGATGACGCTATGGGCGATCATCAGCGCGGGCGTCGTCCCTGGGATGCTCGAGCTGGGGGTGATGTTGGAACGGGACGAGCGGGGTCTCGATCCAGGCCTTCACTGATGGCATGCAGCATTGATGCGACATAAGACGTCGTGGGGTCCTGGATCGGGCACACACTGAGATGGGTAGGCAGTGAGTCGATGGAGAGTGAATAGATGGATATGTAGTAGGGAATGGATGCATGGTGGATGGTAGATGGTGGATGGTGGTCGGCGGATGGATGGATCAACTGTGGCCTTCATCTTCATCTCTACTCCCTCATGCAAGGTCAAGTCGTCCCGTCGTTCAACCTAGGGTATTGCAATGCCCAGTCATCCAGTCATCCAGTCGTCCAGTCATTCATCCAGAGCCCCCAATCCATGCCAGGTCATCCAGCCGTTGCATGAGATCCGAGCCTTCAAAGATTGAACCTTTACGCAAGTATCCATCCATTCATGCAGCTCATTTGCTCGCCAGGAATGCCAACCAAAAAACCCCGCTCCCGAGTCCGAAATGGCAGCCTCGGATTTCCCAGTGTGCTATATCCATCCATGCGCAAATCAACCAGGCATGATCCATTCCTTCGTGGTGCTCTCAAAGACACATCCAGACTCCGTGCTACCTGAACCCTGCAGGTGCGACTGCCTGCAGAGATATGTGGGAGGGAAACAAAGAAGAGAAGAAAGAGAAGGCCAAAGCCAGAGAAGAGAAGAGAAGAGAAGAAAGAGAAGAAGAGCAGAATGTCAAGAGAGAGAGAGAGAGAGAGAGAGAGAGAGAGAGAGAGAGAGAGAGAGAGAGAGAGAGAGAGAGAGAGAGAGGGAGAGGAGAGAGAGAGAGAGGAGAGAGAGAGAGGAGACCCGTGGCTCAATCCTCGGAATCGTTATTGTCCTCGCCCTCGGGCTCATCCTCGTCGCTGGTCGCTTCGATATTCGCTTTGGGCGGCTTGCTCTTCTTGCTCGGTTTCGCGGGCACCTCGCTGGCCTCCGGCTCGTCGAAGTCCTCGCCGTGCTCTCGAAGCGCCGCGGTGATAGCGGGGGCGGCCTTGAGCAAGGCGATGTATTGCTCGACAGAGAGGGATATGCCCTACAGTGGGTGAGCAAGAAAGGAAGAGACAAGAATATCAAGAGAGAGTGCTCTTCGCGGTCTTCAACGTCTCCGTCGTCCTTGACCTCATGCAGTGACGCGGGGAAGAGGCTCTGGGACTTGAGGTACTACTACAGGAGCACGCGGGCTGGCTGACCTTTTTTCCTGGGAGCATCTTGTCGTCCTTCTCGTAGAACTCGCGGATGTTCACCAGAGACATCTTCTTGAACTGCGAGACTGACACGCGGCGCTTGTTCGACAGCTAAGGGGGGGGTGAATCTTAGCATGAACGTCACGGCAGCACGACGTCCATCCCCTTGCCATCCACATAGCCCGGTGCATGTACGCAGTAGCAGGAAGGGGATCCAGTGTTTCCTCACCTCCCAGTAGGGGTTGCCTTCGTCGTCTCTGCCAGACGCCGAGGCGCCAGCAACGCCCTTGCTCTTCTTGGCCGTCTGGGCGACACCGTCCTCGATGTCGTCGGCCTCGGAGGCGCGACGCTTCTTGCCCATCCTAGGCATCTTGAAATCTGCCTGTACCAGTGCGGGAAGAGGTCCGGAGTACTGGTCTTGGCGCAACGGGGTCAATGGATGGTGGATGGAAGGGACTGGACGATGATGCTGTTTGCGAGGTGAATCGTGGGTGCAACTCCAGAGCACACGCAGGCAACACTCGAGGACGGAAGGTGGATGTACTCGGCCGAGGCCGCAGCGGTGGCAGTGAGGGCAACCCTTTTTTTTTTTTTTACCCACAGCTGGAGGTATTGATGGATGGATCAATGGATTGCCGTTGCGAGGCCCAGCCGGGTGCGTGCCTGGATTCCCTTGAAGCTCCCTTGTCGGGGGACGCGTCGAGGCGTGCTTTGCTGCAAGCTTGTGGTGGATGCTTGTGGAGGTGCCGATGGAGTTAGTACTCGTACATGTACGGAGTAGCGGGACGCGGAGACAACAGGAGGGAGCTGCCTCGCCAGGTCACGTGGGACCGGATTCCACTGTATGGCAACATCCATCCATCTGATGCCAGATTGCATGGATACATACGGAGTAGATGTACATATGACAAGACAGTGGTGCGCCACAGGAGGAATCCATGTCCATGAGATCGAACGGTGTTTCCATGCTCGAACTCAGGCAAGAAGAATCGTGTCTACTGCAAAAGATCGCCTCGCCGAATGAATCCGTGGATCCATTCCGACGAGGACTCCTGGCCCAGAAGACTGTTGGGCGGGTGCCAAGGTCCGAGGTGGCCACTGTGGCTCAACCAACCACAGGCACCCTCCGCGGCGAGCGGCCTCAGCCACACCCGCCCTGGAGCCGCGACAGGGGCCCCCGAGCGCTAAGCCCTCCGCTAACTGGCCGCCCCAGGGCTCCGGCTCTAGCGAGCGCTCCAGGGATCCTGATGGAGCTTGAGCCCTCCAGCTTGAGTCGAGATCGTACTCGTACCAGTACATGTACTCATATGAGGATCCAGTCAAACCCTTGATCTAGATGCCCCTCGCCCAAATCCAATCTCGGGCACCTCAGTCTTGAACATCAACTTGTTGGCATCCGGCCTCGACGGGGGCACACACGTCTATGTGGCACTCAGTTCGACGACATCCATCGACTCTCGTACCATCCCACCCATTCCTCCACCGACCGTTCACCCGCTACGACAATCGCGTCTCTGGCCTCCCAGCTCCCACCCGCCCCTTGCCTCATGTCTCTGCGCTTCACGGGCTTACATTGATCAGATGCCCTGCCGCCGAGAGTCTCCACCAAGTTAGGAAAAGAGCGGTCCGCCACAGATGCCCTCGACCGCCCTCGACGATGCACCCCCTCGCGGCGATGCCCAAGAGGCGGCGGCGGCGGCGGCGGCCTCGCCAGAGCCCTCGACCCGCGACGACACCTCCTCCTTCAGCTCCCTGACGGGTGGCGAGAACAACGACAGCAACAACAACAACGACGAGCCCAGGCCATCATCCGATGACGATGACGACTCGAGAGGTCTCCCGGCTCCTGGCCTAGACGGCCATGTCGGCCCGGTCCTTCCCGTGGCCGGAGCCGCCGCAGCCGCAGTGGAAGCCGAAGCAGGCGCAGGCACAGGGGCAGCGGCAGGGGCAGCGGCAGCAGCAGCAGTGGTCGTGGACCTGCAAGCCAGGGCCCTCGACTTCTTCGCGAATGCCTCTCCGTCCGCTCTCCTCGGCGTATCAGCCGCCTGCCTCGCCGTCATATACGTCGTGCTCGGCCGACTGGGGCTCGTCGCCATCGGGGCAATCCTCGGTGTGGCCTCGTACAAGCAGTGGGAGTCGAAATACCCCGAGCTCGCCAGGACCGCCTCCCATGACCACCAGGGCAAAGAAGCACTGGACAGGCTATGGACAGATCTCAAAAACGCCCGCCTCCAAGCGGCCGCGGCGGACGAGCCTCTGGCGGACGATCAGCCGGCCGTCAATAGCCTCGACGACTTCCGGCCCGAGACCCGCGAGGCTCTCGGCGCCCTCATCGATGCCGTCGTCCACAACTACGTCCGGTGGTGGTACAACCCCATCATCCCCTCGGACCACTCCTTTCCCCTCGTGTGCCGAAAGGTGCTCATCTCCTACATCATCTCCATATCGAATCGCATGGCCCGGAAACGACCCGCCGATGTCTTCCTCGATCTCCTCACCAACTCGTCTTCGATGATCATCGTCTTCTTCTCCGAGCTCGCCACCGCCTTCTCCGAGCTCCCCACCGACTCCAACCTCACCGCGATCGACACCGTCTACAACTACCTCGCCGAGCATCCCGAGTCTCGTCTCACCGACCTCCTCAACCAGAGGCTCCAAAACACAAAGTTCAAGATGGTGGCCGAGGACCTGCTCGGGTTCCTCGACAAGAATTCGTACAACTGCGACCCCGTGCGGGTATTCCTGCGCGAGATCCTGGCCCACTCCGTGCTCGAGACGACCCTCCAGAAATGCAGCAGGGCCGAGTGGATCAATCAGTGGATCGTCCACCTCCTCGAGGCGGGGGAGTCGGACCTGAACCAGGCCATCGACGTCGGCATGCAGACTGGCCGCGACATGACTACTACCGTGTTCGCGGACCTGGATGGCAACGTCGGAAACGTGGGTATTGCTAAGGCGAAACGAGGCGGCGGTGCTGGCACCGAAGGCAACAAGGAGGCGAAGGAGACCAAGGAGGTGAAGGAGGTCAAGCAGGTCAAGGAGACCAAGGAGACCAAAGAGGCCAAGGGGTCCAAGGAGCCCCCTGCTCACAAGAAGAAGCTGAGCCGGGCGGAAGAGGAGATGGCAGAGGCCATCGAGGAGATGAAGCGCATGAACGCCATGATCGCCGAGGACAATGCCCGGCGCGAGCGGGCCGCCACGGTGACGGGTATGTCCGAGCGATCCAGGGAGAGCATCGACCTCACGTCGCGAGCGACTCGCACGAAATCGGTCTCGCCGGGGGAAACCCTCCCACTCGCCGGCGACTTTGGCCACCGGGGGCCCTCGACGGACACCCTCTCCACGAAGAGCGACATCGTGTACACGCCACACACGTCCAGCGCGCCGGGATCGATCAATGACTCCCCGAATCAGGAGGGCCCAGGCTCCCCTTCGGAGCAGGAACAGCAACAGCAACAGCCCGCCGCCGCCGCCGACCAGCACTTCACGAGCTTTGACCAGATCGTGCCTCCCGCCAACCCCGAGGCGGAAGAAGGCGAGGGCCCTAAGAAGGCCGAGCTCACGTTGCACAACGCGAGCTTCACTCTCCACGACGACTCTGCTGGCGAGACGGGCAAGATCAGGAGCAAGCCCAACACCGACTACCTCATCCAGGTGGAGCCGTCCTCCGCCGGACACCCCGGCTGGATGATCGTCCGGCGATACTCGGACTTCGAGACGCTGCACGAGATCATGCGGCGGATCGCGGCCGTGTCGGGCGCGAGCGCCTTCTCCGAGCTGCACCAGGGCCTGCCGGGCTGGAAGATGCACACCCGGGAGTCGCTGCGAGGCGAGCTGGAGCGATACCTGCGGGACGCGTGCCGGAGCCAGGTGCTCGCGGAGAGCGAGGGGATGAAGCGGTTCCTGGAGAAATCCCAGGGGCACACGCACGCCAACTCGAAGAGGCTGGCATGGGACACCGTCGGCAAGAACATGCTGGACGTGCTCTCGGGGGCGCCCAAGGGAGCCATGGAAGGCGGCAAGAACCTGGTGGGCGGGATGAGCGGGGTCTTCGCCGGGCTGGGCAGGAAGTCGGTCCTGATCAGCCAGTCGTCGGACTCGACGCCGAGCACGAGCCGGCTTTCCCTGTCGGCGAGCCTGAGGGAGAACTTCATCCGGTCGCCGATCAAGTCGGACCGCGCGAGCCTGGACAGCCAGAGGTCCTCGGTGGTCTCGACGCAGCCCAGCAAGCCCGCGCCGATGGAGCGCCGCCCGAGCTTTCCGTCGCAGGAAGACGGCGAGTGCGAGGGCGGGAGGATGGACGGCGACGACAACAGGGAGAGGGGCGGGTCGGTCTCGGCGAGCGGGCCGGCCAGCAGGGACCAAAGCCAGGGGCCTAGCTGCATGAAGCCCCGCTCGCCGTCCCTGGCGAGCCTGGACGTTTCCAAGCTGCCGCCTCCACCGGATGAGATGGCGGATGATTACGGGTCTCCGGTCGAACATCACGCACGGCTGGGCGAGAGCCTGATGGCGGCGGTGGCGGCCGACACGACATCAGCGGCAACAGCAACCGCCACAGCCACGACCTCGACGACGACCACATCAAACACAATCCCCAACCCCACCACCACCACCACCACCACGACGTCCAACAAAAAAGAAGCCACCACGCCGAAACGCAGCAACTTCTCGCGCCTCAGCGAGTCGGAGACCCGCGTCGCCGTCGAGCTCATCTTCGCCGTCATCAACGAGATGTACACCCTCTCCTCCGCCTGGAACATTCGGCGCACGCTCCTCGCGGCGGCCAAGTCCTTCCTCCTGCGCCCCGGCAACCCGTCGCTGCTGACGGTGCAGGCGCTCGTGCAGTCGTCCGTGCTGGACGCGAACACGTCGGACCGGGGCGTCGCGGCGCACCTGCGCGGGCTGCGGTCGGGCGCGATGCCGACGGCGGAGGAGCGCGCGGGGTGGCCGGCGGAGATGACGGCGGAGGAGAAGGAGAGGCTGGCGGTGCGGGCGCGGCAGCTGCTGATACAGAGCGGCGTGCCGGCGGCGCTGACGGGGGTGATGGGGCAGGCGGCGACGGGGGAGGCGCTGGGGCGGGTGTTTGACTGTCTGCAGATCGAGGAGGTGGCGCGGGGGCTGATCTTTGGGTTGATTTTGCAGTTTGTGAGGGTGATCACGCATTGACGGATGCGATCCTGAGAGCGCGGCAGGGAGTGTTAGGTCCTTTGCGCGAAGCTCGTGTCTCTGCCGCACCATGTTTTGTTCTTCGCGTTTCTTTCGACGAGAGCGAGCGTTGGCTTTTTCTCTTTCGGTTTGTGCGGCTGCGATCGGTGTGGAGACTGCGAGGGGCTCAGGGGAGAACAAGGAGGAGCTTGTTTGTTCGGTTCGGTATACACGCTGCAGAACAGAAGAGGAGGACGAAAAGACAGAGACGGAAAGACAAAGACTAGAGGCATGGGATTGCGCGGGAGACAGATTATGGGATGCATGAAGTCTGGATGTACCACTGCAAAGCCAGTCGGGTTCTCATTCTTCACTCTTCTTCCTGGTGTTTGTTTGCTTGTTTGGATGTCTCCATGCATCCGGTGTTCTGCTCATCCCTGTTCCTGAAAATCGAGGGTTTGTTTACTTTCTGGGAATTATCACGGGCCACCTATCTCTCCCCCCTCCCCCCCCCCTTCTTTCTTGGATGCATTCCTGTTCCGTCATTACATTCATGTCATCATGATGTGTGCCATTATCTCTTACCCTATACCGTTTCATTGATTGCATTTGTTTCGATGTCGTCTCTGTTCCGAGAATCCTGGATGTTGAACTTCGACCCTCTCCATTCTCAACTTCATCCACGCATTTCTATCCATCATCGTTTGTTCTGTATCTTTTCTTCACTCAACTCATCCATATGTCGGGGCCGTCCATCTTCTCCCTGCCCTTGCTCTCGTGCCTCTTCGCACTCGCGAGCGCGTTCGCGGCCCTTGCTCCTTTTCCTGCTCCTTATAGTGGCACGACTCGGCATCACCACGTTGCCGGGACGACTTCTCCCACGAGTGGACTCGCTCACGAGACCTCGGGATGGCATCAGCATCAGCATCAGCATCAGCAGCAGCAGCGGTTTCGTGATGGATTGTCATTGCTAGAGAAGGGGGGCGGGAGGGCAGAGATCGAGGGGGGTAGCATCAGCAACAACATCACCAGCAACAACATCACCAGCAATAACATCACCAGCAATAACATCACCAACGACATCACCAACAACATCACCAGCACCGGCACCAGCATCATGACGGTCAGCGCGCCAGACGGAGGCGCAGACACAGCGTACCTCAACTCGGACACGGTGCTCTCGCTCATCAACGCCACGCCGTACCGTTGGCTGCGCGGGCACATCCACCAATACCAGATGAAGGACTAGGAGTCGCAGTGGCCCGAGGTGCTCGAGCCCGGGCAGGCGACCGCGGCCTGGGCCAAGGCCTGCTGGCTCAACAACGACTGCGCCGACTCGGCCGGCGAGGTCGAGTACCGCATGGTCGGCACTCTCCGCCCCGCGAGCCTCGAGTTCCGCTACAAGAACCGCCGCCGCGGCGACCCCCTCGTCAGCGTCGCCTTCGGCGGGGCGCTCGCCTCGCGCAACAACGCCCCCGGCACCGTGCACCGGCTCCCCTTCCTCCTCGTCCCCGGCGGGTCCGGCTTCGTCGTCGCCGGCACGGAGGGCGACTTCGTGACCAACGACGGGCCCCTGGGCTGGATGCAGGACATGCTCCCCGAGCTCGGCGACCTCCCCCTGCGGGAGATCGTCCTGCCCCGCTCCCACCACGCCGGGCTCAACGGCGGGCGCAGCCTCGGGCTCGGCGGGTACGCCAACACCCAGGTCCAGCGCGAGTCGCTCGCGGACCAGCTCGGCAACGGGGGCATCCGCGTGCTCGACTTCCGCGCCGCGCGCGTCCCCGGCGGCCGCTTCCGCGAGAGCCACATCGCCAAGGTCGCCCTCGTCGCGCACGGCATGCTCGGCTCCTACCTCGACGACATGGTCGACGCCATCAACGCCTTCCACGCCCGTCACCCGGGCGAGCTCGTCGTCCTCGACGTCCACGACGACGCGCTCGACGCCACCCGCGCGTGGGCACGGCTCGACGTCCCCGGCCGGCGGGCGCTCTTCGCCGCGCTGCTGCGCCTGCGCCACCGCGTGCCCGTCCCGGACGGCGAGGACATCTCGCGCTGGCCGCTCGCGCGCTTCGTCGGCAACGCCACGCCCGCCGTGCTCGTCAACTTCCACGACCGCTGGCGCCGCGACGACCCGGACGGCTTTCCCGGCGGCGCGGAGGGCTTCGTGTCCGGCCAGAACTTGCCCCTCACGCACCGCTGGTCCGACACGGACTCGCTCGAGCGGCTCGTCGCCGACCAGGCCCGTCATTTTCGCCGCCTGCGCGTCTCCCGCGACGCCCGCATCCACATCGCCGACTGGTTGCTCACGCAGCGCGGCCTCGCTGCCGTGGTGGTGCCCCGCCCGGCGCTCATCGACCTCAGCTCCGTCGCCTGGCGCGAGCTCTACGGCGCGCTGTGGGATCTGTCCGACAGCGACTCCTACCCGAACTGGATCTCGGTCGACCACGTCCAGGGCAACATGCACAAGGCCATCGTGATGGCCATGAACCACTGCCTGGTTGCGAGGCGGTGCGGCGCCCTCGGCGGCAAGGTGAAGCCGGCGTGAGCGTCAGATAGGATGAATCAAAGGGCGTGAGAGCTCACAAGGCCGAGTGCGAGAGGCGCCATCGTGATCATCATGGCAAGAATCAGCATCAACATGAACATCGATCGCATTCGCAGCGTTCCCAACATCATCAGTCAGACAGGAGTATTCGGGCCAGTGTCGCACTCGCACAAAGAGATCCCCCCCTTTTCTCTCCTTTTCTGGATGAAGTCATGGGGCCCAGATGGCGTCCCTCATATCGCACTTTATCCCCCATCCGCGTCTTGGCACGCAGAATAGCCTACCCGGATGAATGAAGCTCGACCACTCGCCACGATGTCATCTCCCATCGACCATCTATGAGCATCAACGACCATGACTAGTAGCTTTCTCCCCTTCCGCGCGAGTCCACGTCCTCTCCACTCGATGGTCCCTGATTATCAATCCCGAGCGCCGCTTGCTCTCTTTCTCTCCCGATACTCCACTCGATTAGCCACCAGAATGGCTCATTGCTCCCTTTTGTCATGATTCATGGGGTCTCAGGTCTTGTGAGCTGTCGCGCGCAAGCCTCATCGTCGCCGGCTAAATGACAACACCCGACGTCGCCACTGTCGGCCACCGATCTGGGGGAAAAGTCGTGGGGGGTCACTTTAGTCTCGTTCTTCGTCCTCGTGCGGAGAACTCCGCAAAGGGGAAAAGGGGGGGGGAGGGGGAAAATCGGGGAAACATTGTTCGGGACAACCTCGAGGCCTATCAGGGCCCGGATTGGGTAACCAGTTCTCGTGCGGAGTGCCGAAGGAGAAGATATCCTCCGTATCCTCCGCGGCCCCTTGTTCAATGACATTTGTTGCCTCCACACGCCGCCGATAGTGCATGTCAGCAATAGCGTCGCTCTGCGTCGTGTGCTCATCCTTGGGCGGCTCCATCCCGATACCGATATCTGTGCGCGTCCCTGTCGCGGTGAACAGCATTGATACTCGAACTCCGTACTCGTACTCCGTACTTGTACGAGTACGAGGACGGACTTCTCCGTGTGAAAACTCGTGCGAGCACCTGGTCGAGGTATGCCGGCATGCTCCGTACATACGTAGCGCACACCGTGATTCGGCATCATCACCAGCAGCCACATCAGCATCAGCATCAGCATCATGTCGGATGGAATCATATCAGATGCCGTGAGGCGGCCAGCCCGTGCAAGGGCAAGGGGCGAGGGGCAAGGGCGGGGCATGCGCGCTGGACCCGTGGCCAGGCTGACGGGCCCTTCCCCCCCCTGACCGAGTACCCGGGCCCCGTGGCCGTGGGCCGTCGCCGCTGCCGTGGCAGGCGGGCTGGCCAGTCCAGTCTGAAGATGCAGCGCGTCGAGGTCCACAGGCAGGGCCGCAGGTGGAGCGGATTCAGGCACATGAGACACGTCTGTGTCAGAATCAGGCTCGATCTTGGGCCGCGTGTCAGGCACATGCGGGCGCAGGCATGCGCGAAGACCGGTATTGCGAGGTCGCACCCCATTCATCACACGTATGAGTACGGGTTACTACCGGTATGCATGAAGAGGCGAGCTGTCGCAGTCGGGGTAATCATCGTAGACGTGCCGCATGCGTACAGGCGTGGGGTGTCGACGCGTCAATCAACCTGTCATATGGTCAGTATTACTCCGTAGAGTACGGAGTATGTAGCCCGGACTGTACTCCGTACTCCGTAACAGAAGGGAAAACAAAGACAAGCCACACCCAATAAAGGGCGCAGGGAGGCGCAATGGTCCGACGGCGCGCGTGAGCGAGCGATGGGAGGCGAGTCAGAGTCATGATGGCTTCCAGAAGGGGCATTCGAAGCGCAGAGCCAAGGCAGGAAAAGGAAGCAAAAAGGACGGTCAAAAGAAGAGCAAAAAGGCAATATCGGAGAGGCAGCCCGGGGCACGGAATTGTCAGGACGAGGGCAAGGAGAGATAGAATGTTCCGTAAGGGGTGGATGATGGATGGAACCCCGAATGGACGAACGATAGATCGAAAAGTGACGCACCCCCCATCGGATGCTGGGCACCTTGATCTCCAATGAGATGAGCCGATTTGCTTTCCTGTCCGTCGTTCGATGTTCTTGGTCCCCATGGAGACTCGTCGGCCCTGTGGAATCGAAAGCAGCGCCGAGTCGCGGCTCGACCTGGGGCCCCCTTTTCGCTGAGAAAGCGGGGTGAAGATTCGCGATGTCGGCGCCGGGTCTCTGTCGCATTGCTCGGGAATGATTTGTCAACGGCCATTGCGATACCGGGAGGCCCCGAGACTCCAAGAATTGGATTGCCTCTCCAGGAAACTCTTGCTCGATGACGCACAGGCGCCTGCGATGACATGCTGCGATATCTGTATCAGTTCTTCGTACTCCGTACTCCGTACAAGCAATCCGTAGACGAAGCTTAGAGAATGGCCGCTCCCTCCGAGCGCTCTATCCAGGTCGAGTGCTCGTCTGTACTCGTGCGAGTGAGACTCATCTCTTGTCATCCTCTCGAAGAACTTCGTACTCATGCGGAGAGTCTGCCTCCGGAGAAGAATCATCCCGTGCGGACGGCGCGCCGCACGAGTACTCCGTACTCGTAAGAGGCTTGCGGCAGGGCTTGCATGATGCCGCCGGCCCCGGTCATACCGTCTCGGCCCCTCCCCAGCGGCCTGCCAGAAGCACCCTTGTGCAGCGTGTGGCGGAGACGGATCAACGACTTGCCCGCCCTCGACCCCAGATTTTCCTCGAGCGCCGCTGGTGAGAAAGGGGAAAAGGCCCGGGGATATTGCCTGCACACACTCCGTGGGGATGCTCCGTACCGTGCTCTGGTCTCCGCCGTACGGAGTACGCAATACTCCGTAGTACAGAGCACCCGGTGGTTCGAAAACTCGCACCTTTCGAGGACCTGAATCGTATCCGTACTGGCAACAGAGAACGTGTCCTCGTACCAGTACTCGTATGCGTAGGACGCTGTCCGGCTGAGGGAAGCCTGCTCCTGAACCTTCCTGTTGAGTGCCTTTGCCCGTCCCCTGGTGCATATGGTGCCCGTGTTGCCGGCTTCCAGTATATCGGCACGCTGATCGGGATCCCGATGAGCCGCCCGCCCGTCCGCCAGCTCTTGCCATCATGGTCTCGATGCATCATGACGGCCTGGCAAGAAGAAGCAGTAGTCCTCGTACAGACTCTGCACCAATACTCGAGGTGCGGGAAGTCTTCTCCAGGAAAGGCCGCAGAACCCCCTGCCGTCTGGAGTCGGTGCAACCTTTAGCCGCCTCAGCCATCGCGGATCGTCTAGTGCTCAAAGAGGAAACTGCGTCAACGATATCGCCGTCCCTGCTTCGGAGTGAATCGTTAGAGCGCTAAATAGACGGCCGTGCTTCGAGCAAGGGTGAGGTGATGATGCCGGTGGAGCCGTCATGCCACAGCGGTCATGACATCTGTGTGGATGCATAGACGATTACTCGCACTCGCAGTCGCACTCGTGCTCATGCGCAGACTACCAGTACTCGGACCAGTATGTCAGGGGCTGTCCGTGCGTGGAAGACGTCGAGAAGAATGCAGAAGAAGGTAAAGAGAAGGAGTCGAGAAAAGAACCCTTGTCGTGTCTCGGATAGACGGACACTGCGCGCTGGAAGCAGTCGTACGGAGTACCTGACGCCTTGATTGACTCTCGGGCTCGGCACGCGCAGGGCTTGCACTGCCGTGACAGTTTTGCTCGATCTCTCCTGATGTGTGGATGAGTTCGTCTTCGTGGCTCTTCTGGCTGTTCACAGGATCCAGTTGGAGAATGTGGTTCTTCTCTGTGATTACCGCAACAGAGGAAAGTAGTCCGTCCATCGATTCATCCTGCGACTCAGTGGTTAGCCTAGCCTGATTTTCCACCCGGCAATATTGGCCCCCTGGCGTGCAAGGGCATCACCATCACCATTATCAAGGACAACGGTGATGCACCCCCGCAACCGTCCCCCCC
>NIGD01000001.1:7748795-7760512 GCA_003055185.1 Escovopsis sp. TC
TGGGATCCAACCCCCCCACACTCCCCCCCCCCCCCCCCCCCCCCCCCCCACCTCCCCCCCCCCCCCCCCCCCCCCCCCCCCCCCCCCCTTTTCCCTTCCCCCACCTCGATTGATAAGATATTCGAGTCCATTTCCAAGCCTCCAAAGGCGTGGCATGGATCACCGCTCGGGGCTCCGAGATAATTCCGCGTCCCATTGCGTGCTCGAGAGGAGCCTGTTCTCCGTGCTCGCATGGAATGCCTAGGACTCGATATGAGGGTGTCATCGGACAGGGGTCCTGTGAGAGGGCATCACTACGAGTACAGGTATCAGTTCCATGTTCGGCAACCAGGGCGAGTATTCACATGGTCCCGGGGAAACCTGGTCATCGGCCAAAGTATAGGGGTCGCGACATCTCGGAGCGTGCCACGTACCTTGCTGGCGTCGGCGATGCGGCCCCGAATCCCCTCGATGCTGTTGTCCCCCTGCTTCGGAGCCCCGCCAAGGCTTCTCAAACCAGGTTGTCAAGCTTCACTCTCCACCACCCTCATCCGACTCATGTCCGAGGTTGGCTCGAGTGATGTCGCAAGCTCGCGAGTCGATGACGGAGCCTGTGCCCTCCGCCCCCCCCTTGTCGTCGTCGTCGTCCTCCTCCTCCTCCACGGACCTCCCCCTGCCCCCCTCTCGTTCTATATAATACCTCGTCGTCCTCCCCAATCCGTCAGAGAAGGAATCCATCATCACCATCAACAACAACACAAATCACCCCCCCATCACTCTCCACACCCCACACACACTCTTCTTCCTCTTCCCGAGCTTCTTCCCTAACACCTCCATCACAATGGCTTTCAAGACCCTCGCTGCTCTCGCCCTGGCCGCCGGCCTCACCCAGGTCTCTGCCACCTGCCAGCGTCCCACCCAGACCGAGGCCGGCTTCAACTTCATCCTGACCGACGCCTCCATCGCCGGCGCCAACAACAAGCCCCTCAAGCTGCGCCCCTCCAAGACCGGCGACTTCAGCTACGTCGCCATCGACAACAGCTCCCCCGCCCTCAAGGTCAACTACCAGAACGGCGTCCTCTACGCCGTCGACAGCAAGCTCGCCCCCACCGGCCAGACCGGCTACCTCTCCAACTTCCAGATCGACCTCAGCGTCAACCCCCCCACCACCGTCGGCACCCTGGCCTTCGCCAACGTCGAGAACGTCGTCAATGCCACTGACCCCAACTGGATCCTCGACGCCGACTCCGCCACCCACTGGAGCCTCTGGCGCAACGAGCCCGCCAACACCTACAACGGTGTGCAGGTCTGCAAGGCCGACTTCGACCTCAACGAGGACGGCTCCGCCTGGTACTACTTCCAGTACGTCGACTGGACCAGCAAGTTCCCCCAGAACTGCGAGTTCGTGGCCTTCATCGCGCCCCTGGCCACCTCCGACGCCAACTCCTGCTAGAGGACTCGATGCTCCCCGGGAGGATCTAATGGTTAATCATGTACGATATTGGGAACGAAAAGAAAGATCTGTATGTATGTATGTAGCAAGATGAGTCTCTAGGACTCGATGGGACAAATCAAGAGAATTCAAAAGAAAAAGTTGCAAATTGCCTCAACTTACCTGATATGTGACCTGATGATTCCGTTCATGGCATCGCGACAGAGGCATTGCAACATCTCAACTCCCCCCTCCCTCTCCTGTCCACCCCCTCCCTTTCATCCCCTCATTTTGCCGTGAACCCCCGCATCGGGAATGTCGGTAGGCGGTTCCGGGACAAGTGCCGTTCCCCAGCCCAATCCCCCTGTCGACCAAGATCCCTGACGCTGCACATCCAATAGTGCGCACGGCCAAAGCGTGGATCATCCCCCTTGGTCTGGGATCCGGGTCAGAAATAACACCAGTAGCGCCTGGCAGGGTCGCAGACTCTTGCTTCCTCCGAAATCAGGCTGCCGTGAGGAAGCCCTTGCGAGCCCAGACGTCCCCGCTCGTCCCCTAAGACACGCCGTGGTCAGCGCAGCCCGATAGACGTCAGAGGTACTCGTACTCGTACGAGTAAGTGCAGCGACGTCAAGACCTGCCTTTTTCTGCAAACAACACACTGTGCGGATTCCCTCACGCATGGCTTCTCTCTGTCATGGGACTCATCCGTCCCCCGATGCTGGCACTGGCACCGTGACGGCTGGCTGAAGTTGACGGTCCAATGGGTGCCGAATTGGATTTGAAGACCGATTACTGCGTATATGTCGCCGAAATCAAGTGGCCTCGCTCTGCGCCTGATGCGATCCATGTTGGAGGCCTCTGAGGCTGTCGCTGTCGAGGGAGAAGTCGAGAGAAGAGAGGCGGGCTGGGAAAGCGTCGCGAGCAATCGAGAATGTCGGATTGTAATGCACGTGACCTGGCTCAGGCATCCTCGATGCTCTCGAGGTCGCCAGACCGGCAGGCCGGAAGAGACGGCCGAGTCCATCAACTACCTCTCGTTCTCAGAGAAGTTGTCTGAGGCTGGAAGTACAGGCGGCGAGTACTAGGTAAGGCCATGCCGAGATGCGCATCTCCAATCTTCATCGGGGCCGCTCGATCTGGACCGTAACCCTGACCTCGTCGGGGTCGAACCCTAACCCTGGCATGAGCATTGGCTGACCCCAACCCTTAGCAACCCTAACCCTCATCACCCCCTGCCCCTTTTCGAGGAGATAAACATTTAGGGGCTCTGATCTGATGGTCGCTCAGTCATGTTCTATTGCGTACGACGAAGTGCGAGAATCGTTCGTCACCCGTATGCCCTGATCTCGCCCCTTAGCTCAACATCTTCGGCCGCTCCAAAACCTGCCCGTCCAGGATCACATCCACACCCCCCCCCTCCTGATGAAATGCCACCATGCCGGCCACCCCGCCCACCTCCCCCGCGCCGACCCTATACGACCACGCAATATCCCGGAACACCTGCCCCTTTCCCACAACGCTCTCCTGCCCCGTGGCGGCGTCTTGGACGATACTCGCCCCGCTGCTGCTGCCGTCGTTTTCAACAATGGCGTGGAAGTATTCCGCGACGCCCTTGTAGGGGCAGGCCGTGGTGCGCGAGCTGGGTCGCAGGATGGACTGGTCAAGCAGCGAGGAGCGGGGCACGTAGAAGCGTGTCGGGAGGCCCGTCTCGTAGAGGTGCTGGGAGAAGGTGGTGCGCGCGACGGGTTGCCCGGAGATGCGGATCTCGAGGGGGCGCAGGGAGGGGAGGAGGTCGACGCGCTTGAAGGGGTCTTTGGGGTGTACGTAGATGGGGTGGTCCTCCTCCAGCCACTGGTCTGTGAGAAGGTGAGTGAGTGAGTATAATGGATGTGAGTGAGTACATAGTACTCCGTACGTGATGGTCAGTGGTAAGCAGGTGAGTGGGTGGGTAAGTTGATGTCCGTCAGCGTGATCATCAGGCCTTCCTAGACGTTTGATGTCGTGCGAGGCGAATACATGTCGTGGAGAATGGATCTCGTGCGCGGGTCACGGTGATCTTACCCATAGAACCAAACTCAAGGCGCACAAGACCCGCGAGCTCACGCAAAGCCCCATCATCACCAAAACGCAGCACCCTCTCCGTTCTCATGTCCTCCTGCCGCCCCCTCCCCGGCACCACGACCTCCACTACCGCCGCGCGAGTCAACCCATCTGCCCGAATCGCCTTACTATCGCTGTACTTGCAGTGCCGCAGCTCCGACATGGGAAAGTAGTAGTGAGGGTAGGCGTCGTGCTCCCAGACGAGCGTCGCGGCGGTGGAGTCGATGATGAAGGAGCCGTTGAGGCAGACGCGCACGCGCCGCGGGGACGGAGCGGATAGTGTCTTGCGGGGCCCGTTGGCGAGGAGCATGGATGCGAGCTCCCCCAGGCTGGGGGGGGCGGGGGGGGGCGGCCATTAGCGAAGATTAGATGAGATGCGCTTTATGTGTGTGCGGGGGTTGAGTGCTTCGTGGCGAAAAAGGGCTATGGGAAGGGGAGAGAAGGGACTTGCTCGCAACCGAAACTGCCTGGGAGGGGCATGATCAGGGGGTCTTTGTGATGATGTTGACGAGATCCTTGAGAGGACTACTGCAATGCGATTTATGAGGAAGAGATCGATGGCCCATGAGATGAGTGGTAAGTGAGTTAGTGAGTACGAGTACTACTACTACTAGCAGTCGTGTGCGTGAAGAGAAATTGAACATACCCGCGGCTCTATTGTAGTAGTAGTTATGAACGCGAACGATCTCGCCAGCTTTCGTCATCGTTGTTCGCACCCGCCACCGAGCTCCTTCAAGAAACTCACTCGCGTTGTGAACACATACAAGGGGCGTATGTATCGCGGCTTGTCATTCATGTCCACAGACACGGTTTCCTAATTCTCCCTGATGTTCTCATCATCGATCTTTTCTATCATGAAGTTTTGATGCTGGCTCTGCACTCTGCATATCCGAGCGTGAATCAGAGGGCAACCTCCATGCATCGAATCTATTGTTTCTAGATTCCATCCACCCCGCAAAATGCGACGACGAGGCTCACTGGTCAAGAGCACAACGCAAGAGGCTTTCTTCTTCATCGTATTCACAGCTCGAGCAAACGACTTGAAGATGAGTCCATCCATGGGCACCCACCCATCGATCACGATGCGAGCACGGGGTGGATTGACTACTATAGTTGATCCCACACACGCATCATGCCTCTATCCCTCCAGCGGCTGGGGCTACCTCATACATATATGAATCCGCTCAAGAGCTCGTCCAGACATCAACAACAAAGCCGTAATCGTCTAGGGGCTAGGACAGCAGTTTGTGGCCCACCGCGAACTAATCACTGCAAACCGAGGTTCGAGTCCTCGTTACGGCAACGCATTCGATTCTTTTTTTTTCTCCTTCCATTTTTGTTTCCTCGTTTTCCCGACTTCGACTTTTCGCCCGTCAATGGAGTGCAAGTGGATGGGTCATTCTTCGGACCAGATAATCCAGCCTTCGAAGCCAACAGACTTGGTCTCCCACCATACCCCGTACGCTCTAATCCGACACTCCTCGCGGAAGAATGGAAACGTAGTCGAGCGCAGCCTGCTCGAGACCATCGCCGACCCCGACGACGCTCAACGTATCCCCATCCTCGAGCTGCACATTCTCAAAGGCGATCCGGATGGCAGAGTGACAGTCGAGGAACTCGCTGAAGGCGTGCCCGAGGTGGTCCTCCGCGTCTCCCTTCCAGGTGCCGATCGCCTTGCCGTTGAGGAGCAGCTGGTAGCTCGCCCTCCCGCCCATGACATCATAGTAGTTCACCGCGACGGTGTATTCGCCCTTGGCAACATGCACGACCGTCGAGGCTGTACCGGTCCCGTTGGTGGCGACGGCGTGGTATCTCGAGGCGCATTCGGTCGGCGTCACAGGAACGACGGTGAAGCCCGCGAGGTGCATGTCCTCCGCCTCGATGCGGTGCGTATGGTTCCTCACGCGATTTAGGTCGTCGGGGATGCCTGACAAGTTACGGTAGAACTCCGACACGCCGTCGCGCCAGACGAGAGAGTGGCCGGCCTGGAAGCGGAGCTTGTACAGGATGTTGTCGAACCGCTCGTCGTCGACCAGGCCCTTGAGAGACTCCCAGGTCGAGACGAACGTCTGCGCCGTGTCAGCGCCGGAGTAGTGCGCGTCGTAGAAGTGCTGGATCACCGTCTTGCCCGATTGCAGCTTAAAAGTGTACGGCACGTGGTGGAACCACAGCTTCAAGTCGTCCGGCGTCGTCTCCAGATCCTCATACATGGCGGCAACCTCCGCGGGATACTGGCCCGCGTTGCCGGTGCCGTTGCTGACCGTGCGGTCCATGCCAATGAATTTCCCATCTGCGCGCGTCCACTGACCCCAGCCGTTGCCGTCCTGGGAGGCGGGATTGCAGCCGAAGTGGGTGTAGAGGATATCTGTGAGCGTCTGTATCCCCAGGTTGCCGCTGTACCCTTCGTACGCCGGCCACGACTTCATGGACATTTCGACGATGGCGTCGCGCACGACGCGGCTTATGCCAAAAGTCAGGCTGATCCACTCCTCCAGGATCTCCTGCGCGTCGGCCTGCGGATCCCACGCAAGGCGGCCGAAGGCGAAGGCGTTGGACATAGCGAGATGGCTGCCAATCCACGTGTCGTCTGTCCCGAGGTTGAGCACCCCGGCAAAGCCGCCGAGCCGATGACCGAAGACTTTCCCCGTGACGATGTCGCGGACGGGAGATGTCCGTCCATCGACTCGCATGTCGAAATCCAAGGATGCCTTCCACAGGGGTGCGAGGTACACCAGATGGGACTGCTGACCGAGATACTCCTGCGTCACCTCCAGCTCCACGGCCACGGCCGTCTGCGGCATGTTGGCAAAGAGCGGCGAGGCGGGCTCCCGGACCTGAAAATCGATGGGCCCGTTCTTGATCTGGACGACCACATTGGACTTGAACTGCCCGTCGAGATCTCGGAAAAACTCCACAGCGGCATTGGCCCGGTCTGCCTTCCAGTCACTCTCATTGAGCATGTTGTAGACAAAGGCACGGAACATGACCACGCCATTATGGGGCTCGACCGCGTTCGCAAACAGATTTGCGCCGTCCGACAGGCTCCGATTGTACGTCAGCGGCCCGGGCTGGCCCTCGGAGTTGGCCTTGACGAGATACCCGGCCATGTCAGGCACATGTTCGTAGATCCTGTCCGTCTTGTCCTTCCACCACTGAATGACGTTGGGGTCTAGGGGATCGAACGAGCTAAGCCCCCCAAGGACCTGCGGGGACGCAAAGTTGAGCGACATGCCAAGCTGGACGCCCCAGGGGCGCAACAGGTTTGCCATCCTCGCGAGCCCGAGCAGGTTCGTCTCGTTGAGAAGATTGGCGTCCGCATTCACGTTGTTGACGACGACCGCGTTCAAGCCGATGGAGGCAAGGAGCCGGCCATACTGGGTGACACGGGAGAGATCCTCCTTGACCAGGCCCGCGTCGAAGAAGATCGACGGTCCCCCATAGCCTCTCTCGATGCTGCCTTGTGCCGCTGTCGCGGCGTCGAGGTTGTCCCATTGATTTGCCCATCGGATCGGTGCGCTGGGGTTCGAAGTGTATGCCTCCTTCGAGAAGGTGCCCTGGCCGACCATGGACAGGTAAGCAAAGGCACCGTAGAGGGCGCCGCGTTCATCGTGACCGATGATCTGGATCGACGGGCCCTCGGCATCGAGCCAGTAGCCGTCTGGCTCGAGCTGGAGTTTCTGGACGGCATCGCCTCCACACGCAGTCTGGAGAGAATTGAGCGTAGACAGGACGATGTTGCCGCCGCTGCACGCATCCTGGGCGGTGAGAGGGCATTCGGTTGAGTTGTGCAGGATATCCAAGTCAAGGCCGAGGAGGCCGCTGATGCCCCTTTTCAGCTCTGAAGCAGCACTCGTCAATGGTCCATTGGGAGAGCTTCTCAAGGTGACGATGTGACTCGGGAAGGATTCGAGATGGCCTTTTGTTGTGCTCTCGGGCAGCGGAGCGTACCGCAGCCAGGCATCGATGCCGCTCTCTGCAAGGGCAGGCACGACAGCTGGCAGGAGCAGAAGATAAAGTCTCATGTCCAACGATCCGCGCATGGTGCTTGGTGTCGAGATGTTGACAAGATGTCCATCAGCGTCAATGAAGGGGCGATCTTGAGAATTTGAAGTGATGAAGGCGACGGCAAGCCTGCCGCACTCTGGGCCATGCGAGGGCCACAATGGTCCGGAGATCCGAAGTCCGTCATGCGAAAACCCTACTGAGCCCCCTCGGTACTTCACCGAGCCTTGACTTGAAATCCAAGATGCCGATCCCTCGACTTTAGCCTAATGAAATCTGAGGCTAAAGGCTCAACATCAGGCTCGCTGCCTTCCTAGGCTCGGCGTTCTGGCCTCGGGCGTCCAAGTATAGTCTCTTGATGTCATCGAGAGGCATCACGACCGGCAGCACAGATATGGCTTGCTGCTCGAGCAAAGGTCTGGGCGAGAACTCTGTATGGAGGAAGGAAGTCGGGCCCCTCCCCCCCCCGCCCCCGGGATGCTCAAGATGCCGGGACCGACCAAGCCTCACGGGAGCTCCCCCGCAGGCACTTGGAATTTTGCCGGAATGCACAACCCGGTAGCTCGTGCCACATGATCGGCGGCAGGAAGCTCAATTCGGGTATGCGGCCTCAGTGCCAGCATCGGTGAGGGGTTGGGCTGACGGAGGGGGCATGCGGGGTGTCTCTCACCGACGGCGTTTGGATCCTCGTGCTGCTGGCCAGCCCGGACGCCGCAACTATCGGCCGACCCTTCTCGCGGTCGCCGCCTCATTTCAATGCCTGAGGAGGATGGGACTTGGAAAATGAGAGTGACGAGGGTCACCAGGAAGGAGGCGCAGGAGGTTGGAGGTTGGAGATGAAGCTGTCACGACGTCGAACTGGCCACGTGATCACGAAATCCTCTGCTGTTATGAGCCATCCAAGAGGAGAGAACAACACATACGACCATAGGCAGTGGAGAACTCGGGGTCCCGTCCGCTCCCCCATAGATAAGCCACTGACCGGCAGATTAGTAGTTGGGTGGGTGACCACCAGCGAACACCGGCTGTTGTATGTTTTGTTTCTTTTTCTTTTTTTTTTACCTTCTAGATAGCTGCCCGTGAAAAGGGAGGAAAGATGCAGACACTGAGGTGAGGAAAGGGCAATTGGGTTGTGAAGTCCCCTCAGAAGGGGAAAAAAAAAGAAGAAACGCACAAAAGAAAGGGCCAAACCGTGGATTGAACACGGGACCTCTTGCAGTTGAGCTCGACCCAAAGCAAGAATCATACCACTAGACCATTTGGCCAGATCATACAGCCTCGCAGTGCCCTGTTGCGACTCCTATACCCTACACCACTGGCTGACCCCTTGTGCCTCCTCACGATCACCACTTCAACTCCGGCCTCATCCCCCTCACCCTGTCTGGCGTCTCGTCTCTCCAACTCCCTCGAACCCTCTTCGGCATTCGCACCATGTGAACACACACAGCAGAAACCTTCAATCTCGATCGCGCCGCAAAGGAGTCCAGGCCTCGCGACTAGCAGACATTGATGCCCCTCCAAGTCGGCTTCACAGCGGCCAAATCCACTCCTCGACCATCTGCATTGGGCAGGTCGTCCTTCATCTCCTGGCTGATATAGCTAGCCTGGGGACTCCGAGGTGCCGGCCCCCGCATCTGCCCAGGAGCCCCAGATTTCAAGACCCATGAATATAGATGGAACGCATACGGGAGGAAGCGTGGTGGCTGCCGTGGGACACGGCCGGGGAACGTCGATATTCTCGTGCCAGTGGATGATCGCATTTATGGAGTGGATGTGCATCGACACATCATGCAGGGTATCATCGGATGGTTACATTCCCCTCGCGATGGATAGACAGACGTCGGGGGAGGGTGGAAATGGGTGGAGGGATTCTACTTTGACCGTTCGGGCCTGATTTGCCCACGAATGGCAGAGAACGTCCACAGTGAGTGACGACCCAATCCATGTGAAGCCCAGATCAGACGATGACAATGAACAAGCAGGGCGTAGAGGTCCAGATGCGATGTCGTGGGGCTCGAAGCAGTCCCGGATCGTTCAAAAGCAGGTCCCCTCTGCTCTCCGGATGATCCAGTCCCTGCTTCACTGGACAGCAACTCACGGAGCCCATCAACCACATCTCCTGCTCCTCCGCCTCCTCCTCCTCCTCCTCCTCCTCCTCCTCCTCCAACCAAGATGCGGACGACCTCCCTTCTCGCCCTCGCCGGCCAAGCGGCCCTCTCCTTGGCCGCGCCCTCAGAGCGGAGCACCACTGCCCAGGCCTTCGCCTCCAACGCCAACGGCTCCCTCAAGCTGTCCTCCGTGCCCGCCCCCGTCCTCGGCGCTGGCAGCCCCGGCTCCGAGTCCACCTGGATCCTCAACGTCGACGACACCTCATCCGGCCTCAAGCAGAAAGTCACGGGCTTCGGCGCCGCCGTCACAGACGCCACCGTCACCTCCTTTGGCACCCTCTCCAACGCGACCCTCGCCGCCCTGCTCAACGAGCTCCTGGGCCCTTCCGGCGCCGGCTTCAGTCTCATGCGCCACACCATCGGCGCGTCCGACCTCTCCGGCGACCCTGCCTACACCTACGACGACAATGGCGGCGCCGCGGACCCCAACTTCGCGGCCTTCAACCTCGGTGGGCGTGGAAACGCAATGGCCTCGCTGCTGGCCCGCTTCCGCTCGCTCAACTCTGGCCTCAAGATCCTCGGGTCCCCTTGGAGCGCCCCCGGATGGATGAAGCTCAACGGCGTCATCGACGGCACCACCGTCCAGAACAACCTCAACGACGGGTACCTCACCGGCGGGGGTCCCGCCTACTCGAGCGCCTTCGCGCAGTACTTCGTCAAGTACATCAAGGCGTTCGCGGCCCTTGGCGCACCCATCGACGCCATCACCCTCCAGAATGAGCCCCTGAACAGCCAGTCCGGCATGCCCACCATGTACATGTACGCTGCCGAGCAGGGCCAGCTCGTTCAGAACTATGTCGGCCCGGCCCTCGCCAGCGCAGGCCTCAGCACCAAGGTCTGGGCCTACGACCACAACACGGGTCAGTTCTCCTTTTTCCGATCCCCTTTCTACCCTTCTCCTCTCTTGTTGTTTTGTTTCCTTCGCTCTCAGGCTCTTCGAGATACCATGAACCCCACACCATCTTAATCTTCCTCTCTTCCAACGACAGACGTCCCCTCCTATCCCCAGACCGTCCTCAACATGGCCGGCCAGTACGTCGACACCGTCGCCTGGCACTGCTACGCCACCAATGTCAACTGGACGACCCTCACCACCTTCCACCAGCAGAACCCCTCCATCCAGCAGTACATGACCGAGTGCTGGACCCCCGCCTCCGGCGCCTGGCACCAGGCCGCCGATTTCACCATGGGCCCCCTCCAGAACTGGGCGTCCGGTGTCATGGCCTGGACCCTCGGCACCGACGCCAACGACGGGCCGCACCTCTCCTCCGGCGGCTGCGGCACCTGCACGGGGCTCGTCACCGTCAACAGCCCCACCTCGTACACCCTGCAGACTGCCTACTACATGATGGCCCAGTTCTCCCGCTTCATGGCTCCCGGTGGCTCCGTCCTCGCCGGCACCGGCAGCTGGACCTTCTCCACCGGTGGCATCCAGTCCGTTGCGTCCCTGAACCCGGACGGCTCCAAGACGGTCGTGGTCCAGAACACCTTCACCAACGACGTCTACGTCTCCGTCTATCTTAAGAGCGGTCAGGAGTGGAGTGGCAACGTGCCCGCCAGCTCGGTCACGACCTGGGTCCTACCCGCGTAAGAAGCTGGATCAGGTACATGTACATAGGCATCAAGATATATCAGATGAATCAATCAATATCGTCGACGTCCTAGATATTTTCTAGAAGAATTTTTTTTCAGATTCTACGTCTAATGGTTTCGCGAATCAGTTTTCAGACAAGCTGTGGCGATAGCGGAATCCTGAGCATCGCTTCCACTCCTTTCTTGTTGCCTCTTACTCGGCAAGAAGGTTGTGCCACGACCTGAACATGTTGCAATCGTCGTACTTCTTCTTCGTCTCCACCAGGCGCGGGAGGTTCTCGCCAAATACTTCTCGCATGCGATGTCCACGACCTATCATCACAATTAGCCTTGACCCAGACCAGTGCCTGCAGGAATGACAAAAAGAGAGAGTCGAGCGAGCTCGGTGGGAGAAGTTGTCGTAGGATTAAGGGGAGACCGAGAAAAGGGGGGGGGGGGGG
>NIGD01000001.1:7760524-7782926 GCA_003055185.1 Escovopsis sp. TC
AGGGGGGGGGGGGGGGGCGCAAACAAAGG
Source organism: Escovopsis sp. TC (assembly GCA_003055185.1). Lineage (NCBI taxonomy): Eukaryota > Fungi > Ascomycota > Sordariomycetes > Hypocreales > Hypocreaceae > Escovopsis > Escovopsis sp. TC. The sequence goes on from NIGD01000001.1 coordinate 7,760,554, forward strand.
AATGGAACAACTCACCCAATGCGTTGGGGTAGGCCAAGAGCTCGTTCTTTGGGAAGCCTCCCTCCTTGATCATGGCGCCGGCTTCACGGGCCCATTTGCGCACGATTTCGTCCTGAGCCTCGTCGAACCATCTCCCGACGAGGACCACGTTGAAAGTATTGAAGCGCATGGTCGCAGCCGTGGCCGTGAGGGGCACCTCGCACATCTTGTCCGTGTGCAGCATCTCCCAGGCGACGGCGCAGTCTTCGACGTTCTTGTTCTCACGGACGAAGCGCACGTAGTGGTCGCGGACCTGGTAGAAGAGCGTCTTCTTGAGCGGCGGCGCGTCAGTCGAGCCGTGCAGCAGCCTGCGCGTGCCGTGCTCCGTGATGGCGTTAAGCTGGGCGTTCATCTCGACGTAGGGGACCTCGCGGAAGAGGTTCAGGACGGGGCCGAGGGCGAACAGCCGCGCGAGCTTGAGCTCGGCCTCGAGCTTCGTGTGGTTCAGGATGACGGGCATGACGCCGATGACGGGGACGCGATGCGGCGGCGGGTGCGCCATGTTGAAGAGGAAGGAGCAGTTCTTGTCGAAGTGGTGGTCGCGGAAGTGGTTCAGGGCGTCGATGACCTCGTCCAGCTTCTCCATAGGGAAGCCGATGATGCCGGCGCAGACGTGCTTCGGGGCCGGGTGGGCCTTGTAGCAAAACTCGACGGCGACGCCGAAACACGAGCCGGCGCCTCGGACGGCCCAGAACAGGTCTGCGTGCTCTGTTTCGGACACTGTGACGATCCTGCCGTCGGAGAGGACCATTCTCACCCAGAGGAGGTTGTCGACGACCATGCCGTAGTGACCGCTCAGCCATCCATAGCCGCCTCCAAGTGTCAAACCACCCTAATGGAGAGTCCCCGTTGTTAGCTGAAGCTCCTCCTCCCCGTGTGAATACCGCCTCGCATCAGAGGAATTCATTTGCATCAGGCCATCGTTGATAATGTGAGGACATACCACGCCGGTGTGGTTGACAGTGCCTCCGACACAAGCGAGGCCGTGCTTGATGGTCTCGCGGTCGACATCCGCCCAGAGAGCGCCTCCCTGGGCCGTCGCCGTGCAGGCCTTGGGGTCCACGACGACGCGCTTCATGCGCGACATGTCGATCACCAAGCCATTTTCGCAGGACGATGACCCGCCCGTGGAGTGGCGGCCTCCGCTAACGGCAACTTCCACGTTGTGACGCCTCGCGAACTTGACCGTTGTGGCAACGTCCTCATCCGAACAGGGGAAAGCTATAGCGGCCTGGGTGGGGACATCGGTGTCAGCGATGCCATCCGTGTACGTTTGGGGATTCAAGACTGGTGCAAGTCGGGGAATGGGGTCAGGCATTACCGCTGGGCGGACTGCAGCGTCGCTCCACCTCTTGAGGCCTTCATGGTACTCGTCGCCATCGGTTGGGAGGACAATCTTGGAGTCCAGGTGCTTGAACTCCTTCTGACACGATCTGTAGTCAATGTGAGACATATTGTTGAGGGCGAGATATCACGACTGCTTGATGATGTCGGTTTCTTTCGGGCGTCGATAGGTTGCGTAGGACGAGAAGCACGATCGAAGTCGGACGTAAGGCCCGGTTTCCAGGAGAGATCTGGCGTATTGATATAGATATGACCTGATCTCTGTCCACATCCAAGTAATCAAGCCATTAGGTGACACAGGACGTCGAGGGCTATCGTAGTCCGTACTCCTGCAGAGTCTTGGAGTATCACCTGCTTATCGAGAGGGGGTTCCTCTTGGCCGATGCCGTCGTTCCCGCAGTTCCTGAGTCCTCCATCCAGTGGATAGTTCGCGCTAGGGAGGCATGTCGAGACCGTTGGGAGTAGTCTGAGCATGAGGTTGAGCTTGGAGCTGACCCATTCAACGGATCGGAGAGCCGGCTCAGCCCCGCAGCGGGGGAGGGGAAAGGGGGGAGAGGGGGGGGGGGGGGGGGGGGGGGGGGGGGGGGGGAAGGGGGGGGGGGGGGGGGGGGGGTTCCAGGGGTTGTCAGAAAATAGCATCGCGCCGCCTCGCGCCGCTACATTCTCCGTACGCATGATGAAAGCTTACTGGCTCAAATTGCTCCTTGATGAAGCTTCGCGCTTTCAGAGTGAGAGAGAAGAAGCGGGCGTCTCGGTAGTGCAGAGGGGCAAGCAATTTTCGAAGGCGAAGCCGGCAGGCTCGAGGCTCACCGGTCCAGATCATTTCCGTTGCGTTCTTGGTAAGCATCTTGAGGTTCTTGATAATCAAGATGGACATTGCAGCCCAAATCCCGGACTGTTCTTGACGCTGAGTCTGACCCTTAATGCCGGAGACCTCCATCGCAAAGCCAGCGGTGCCGCTCGAATCGATCATGAGGCTATCGTGAGATGGAAGGGTGATCTCTGCGAGGGATCTCCAGCTCGGCAAACGATGCGTGAATACTCCAGCCAGCGGGACAGGGCAATATTCTGCATGCAGGCGCGAAATGAGTGCAGATGAAAACATCCATTTGTCTTCAAAGGTCGCGCAGTCCTCGCAAAGTCTTCCGACTAAAGATGTGCTCCTGCTGAGATGACCTCAAAGTCAGTATACGACGGATCGCGCGGGAGCTGTCTGCACTCATTTCTCGCATGGGCCCCTCCCGTGGTCACAAGGTGATGAACGACCCTGCTAACCGTCTTATTGCCTTCTCCCTCGGACGTCCAGGTCAAGCCGCCTCAGATCTGCGGATGCCTCTTCATGCTGCGGTAGCCCCCAAGGGTGAGCTCTGTGAGAGACGATGGGGGATTCGAAACGCCTAAGGTTGAGCGTAAATCTGGACCTGAACAAGGTCATGAATCCATGAGTCCCGCTTCCCACCTGAACAGTGCGATTCGGCAATGCCAATTGATGCCATTTGACGATGAATTGCTGCTTCTCGTCGAGGCTGCGAATGCCGTCGTCGCCCTACTCCAGATGGCACCAGCCACATATTCCGAGATCCACGCACCAGCCACAAAGACATAGCCACGATAAGTGAGCCACACATTCCGCCACATAACACTCAGCCACATACGGAGTTCCTTGTCCTCCAGATTAGTCAGCGTCGCACGTCCTCCTGAAGCCCGACGCGAAACACCAAATCTCGAAATGTCACGATCGACATCATCCTTCTTATATTTCGTTCTTTTTCGCATCTTTGCAAGTCCCCCTTGGTGCCTCGCCCCGGTGACGACGGCTCTACTCCCAGCCGGCGCATCACGCACCTCCTCTCGGCCATTTTTTTTTCCTCTCTCCCCACAGCCGCCGTGCCTTGCACTTGGATGTAGAAGCCGACTCCATCCATGTCAGTCGCGGCCTCTCTGCGCAATGGCTTACGCCTGCTGATCCCGCTGGCCCTGGCCTCGACTATCTTCCTGTACCTCTACCCATTCTTCGGCCGATGCGCCTTCCCGCTCCCGTCCCGAGACCACGATGCCGCCTTCGAAGCCACCAAGACGCTGCACTGGCCGCTCGACCGCGAACTGTCCCTGAAGCGCCTCATGGACGCCGTGGGCATCGATGATCGACATATACCAGAAATATTAGGTGGAAGCAAAAGTGCAAGAGGAGGAGAAGCAGGCGCAGACGAAGGACGAGAGGGACTCGGATATCAGACAGGGGATGAAGAAGAAGCGGTCATCTTGCCGACCAGGCTCGCCCCGTTTCGTCTGCTGGTCCTCGCGGACCCCCAGCTCGAGGGCGACACCTCCATCCCGACCAACCTGCTCGGCACCTTCCCGCACGTGAAGAGCATCGTGCGCCACCTGACGTGGCAGACGCAGCACTGGTGCCTCCGCGAGCGACTGCGGCAGGTCGCGCACGACGTCGTCGACATGTGCTTCGAGGACATCCCCTACCTGCTCCTGTCGTTGTACAAGCGCTTCGACCTCGTTGGCAACGACTTCTACCTCGCGCACATCTACCGTACGCTGCGCTGGTGGACCCGGCCCACGCACGTCACCGTCCTCGGTGACCTGCTCGGCAGCCAGTGGATCGGCGAGGACGAGTTCCGGCGGCGCTCGTGGCGGTACTGGAACATCGCCTTCCGCGGCGGCGAGCGGGTGCCGGACGAGCTCGCGTCGTGGCCCGAGTACGATGCCGGCGTCACGGCCATGCTCCACGACGAATACGACCCGGACAACGCTTGGGCCAGGCGGCTCATCAACGTCGCGGGCAACCACGACATCGGCTACGCGGGGGACCTGACGCCGCAGCTGCTGGAGCGATACGAGGAGTCCTTCGGCAAGGCCAACTACGAGCTGCGCTTCGGCGTCCGCACCAACGCCTCGAAGGCGGCAGCCGGCAACGACGAGGACGCCTTCCTGCGCCTCGCGCCCGAGATCCGCGTCATCGTGCTCAACGACATGAACCTCGACGCGCCCGCCAGGGACGCGAGCCTCCAGGACGCGACGTACCACTTCCTCAACACCGTCATCAACACCTCCCCGGATGTCGAGCACGAGGGCGTCTTCACGCTCGTCCTCACGCACATCCCGCTGCACAAGGACCAGGGCCTCTGCGTCGACGCGCCCTTCTTCGCCTTCCACGGTGCCGACGACGGCAGCGGCGTCAAGGAGCAGAACATGCTCAGTCCGGACGCCACCAAGGGCTTCCTCGAGGGCATTTATGGCATGAGCAGCGACGCGCACGGCGTCGCCGCCGGCCGCGGCCGCAAGGGCCTCATCCTCAACGGCCACGACCACGAGGGCTGCGACACGTACCACTTCATCAACCAGACCGTCGACGTCGTCCACAACGACATCGGCCTTGACGACGACCAGACCGACAGTGGCAGTGTCAGTGACGGCAGCAGCAGCGGCGGCGGCAGTGTCATGCCCCCTAGTCGCCCCTGGCAGGCAGCAAGGTGGGCTGATGCCCAGGCCCGCGGCCTCCCCGCGCTCACGACTTCCGGACTCCCCGGCCGCCGCGAGATCACCGTCCGCAGCATGATGGGCGGCTTCGGTGGTAACGCTGGCCTGCTCAGCCTCTGGTTCGACGAGGGCAGCTGGCAGTGGGAGCACGAGTTTGTCACCTGCCCGCTTGGCACGCAGCACATGTGGTGGCTGACGCACTTTCTCGACGCCGGCGTCCTCCTCCTGCTCTCACTCTACGTCCTCCTCCGCCTGCTATCCGCCGTCGGTGTGGATCTGGACGACAGGATCAGCCGGTGCTTCGGCTGCACGGGCGTACAGCAAGGAATGCAAGAAAAAAGGGGGGGCGTCGTCGAGTCGCGGAACGGGAAAAGGGGTCCGAGGTATTGAGGAGTCTCACGAGGGATGATGGTTTGGATACCGTCACGAAGCAACAGCGCTTGAAAGGAGCTCCCCCCCGTGCCTTCACAACTTCCATCTTGATTCTCATTTTGCGATGTACATATGGAACTTCAAAAAGGCCGGGTCTTTGCTCATTGGGTCATTCTTGTTTCCTCATCCTCTCTGTATTCTGCCCCAACCCCCACCCCTTTTTGTCTCTATCCTCTTGGGCATCCGGTGTTTGCATTTCAGTATCCCTATTTGGTGTACATCCACGTCCAAGCTCAGCCGGTCGAGCGTTCTTGTCTCTTGTTGTATATGTCATGCTTCCCTTTATATCATACCTTCAAAAAGTTCGGCCTCTACACACACTCGAGGCTATTGTCCACAACTCAAACCCATTATATGTGTCAAATGGATATTCATACATGACATCGCATCTAGATCCTGTCCTGAGCTCAGATTCCCTTGTTCCACCCCCCTCTTCTTACCCCTTGACTCTTGCGCCTTGCGTGCTTTTTAGGCCCTTTGCCAACGTTCCATGCCACCATCTACTCACATCAACAACAGCCTCCCACAAAGCCGCTACCCCCTTTATGCTTGTCCCCCATCCCCATCGCGGCATCGTTCCCCGCTCTGACCCCCAACGCAGGGCCTCATTCCGGCCTCGTCAGACAGACCAGCATCCCGTCACCTTCACGTCGCTGCTTTCCCTCCGCATGGATATCTGCATCTGCAGATCCCCAATGCGGTTCAGCTGCAGGGATCCTGATGCTATTGGCAGGGGGAAGGGGGGACTAAAGCACAAGCAGACAGGATGGATGCCGGATACTCGTACGTCCTCGCACATGTACGATCCCCATTCAGCAAGCCCCCCCGATCTGCTCCGCCGTTGGGCTCTGCCTGCTCTGTCTACTGCCTGCTTTGCGGCCCGGCATCTCCAGGGACGCAAACATCCATGCCAAGCTTTGTGGAAGTGTGTCCCATCGGGCATGTGCCCTGCAATCTGCCATTGTGCGTGCCGAGGAATCCGCCTTAGGAGCTGCCTACGCACATCCTGTCGAACAGACACCACCCTTCATCCGGGAACCATGAGTTCCCATGAACCCTTCATCAACCACATAAGACAACGCCGTTTGCCTTTTTAGCAAGAGCCCTGGCCTCCCTCCTTTCCTTGCCTCCCCTCCCACTCATTGCCACGACTCGAAGATCAAACGCACCTCGACATATACGAAACCAAGATCCTGTCTCCATTGGGCTTCTCACTTGTCCACCACATCAGAGGAAGAATCCATCCCATATCATTCGTGCCACGATCATGATCCTCACCGTCCTCTCTCGCATCCTCATCTTCGCCGCCGCGGCCCTCGCCTCCGCCATCCCCGCTCCGTCAGGCACCATTCCCTTCAAGCACCCCGTCCCATTCAGGCCCCGTGGCGTCATGAACGGCTTATCCGGCGCCCTCCTCCTCCCAAGCAACACCACCATGGCTCCCACGCCGACGTGGACGCCACCAAATATCTCGATCTGCCACAGGGGAGCGCTGTGCGACTGCTCCAGGATCAAAGACCCTAACAGCGACGAGTGAGCATATGCCCTGGCATTCGTTTACTATCAACTTCCATTCATATCCATGCTTCAAGAATCTGACACTCCTGCTCGCCAGGTATTTCCAATGCGTCACCAATCCCATGTGCGAGCGGTGTTGGCACCAGCTCCCGACGACCACGCCGAGGCCCAGGAGGGGGTCTCTCGCGGGCCGGCTCGCTCATCTCTGAGCCTCTACTGTGGGAGCTCAGCCTGGAGGCCTACGAGAGGCAAGGGTCAAAAAAAGGCTTGAGTCATGATGTGTTCAAGACGGGCGGGGAGGGCGGCTGTCATTGGAACGAGAATGGCGAGGGGAGATGACCCCATGGGTAATCATTGATCATGCTATGGCGTTATGGCGGTGGTTTCGATTTATACCAGTCACCTTCATTCACTTACTATACTAGTAGTATTCGCTCATTGATCCACGGGCAATGACTAGATTTCCCTCCCAATTGATTTTCGAGCATTCGGCCAACGAGTTGCTCACGAGCGTTTGTTGCGCCCCGCCCGCCTTCTGCTGGGACAGAATTCACGCTGCTTGTGCGGAGAAGAAAAGGTCAGAGGAAGAAAAGGGGAGAAAGCATGGATGCTTGGATGATGTATTGTACACTGAGTCTTTATTGATATTATGGAGATTGGTATGTCCGCTTCGAGCAGAAAACCTCCCTCGGAGGGCTCTTTAGGCCTTCCTGGCCACCACCTCCTCCTTTTTCGGCCCGAACATGCCGGAGAAGGAGCCCATCATGCTATTCATGGCCTCCTGCTGGGCCTTCTCCATCGCCTGCTGCTCCTCCTTGAGCCACTTCTCGCCGTTCTCGCGGATCTCCTTCTCGAGGAGCTGGTAGTTGCGGATCCCGCGCTCCCGCGCGATGTCCTGCAGCATCTTCCCCTGCGCAAACGCCTCCGTCGCGCTCTGCTCGCCCTCGGCGGGGAGCGTCATGCTCATGTTGCTGGCCTTGAGGCCGAACAGGCTGCCCAGCGCGCCGACGCCGGACGACCCCGAGCCCGGCTTGCGCGCCTGCACCTGCTTGTTGAACTCCTTGCGGGCAATGGCCTCGCGGCGCGCGAACTCGGTGGGGATGTGCGTGCCGTCGAAGGACTTGAGCACCTTGCGCACGTCGGCGTACTGCATGGTGTGGATGTATTCGAGGAAGGGGATCAGGGCGACGAGCTCCTTGTCGCTGGAGTCGCCCTTCCAGGGCTTCAGGATGAGGGCGTTCTCGGGCTGCTTGCGCACGTGCTGCGACTTGGTGTCGAGGATGATGACTTTGGACAGGTCGCGGTTGAGGTAGGAGAGGTCCTGAGAGGGAAGAAGGTCAGCCAGCTTCTCCTGATTGTCGTCGCGAAAGATGGCTTTGAAAGATGAAGATGGGAGAGAACAAGGAGAAGAAGGATGACGCTGGGCTGGTGTTCAACATACCTTGACAAGTTCGCCGTCTTCGTACTTGGTCGCCTCTCGGTAGAGAGGCCACATGATGAAGCGAAAGGGATCCAACTTGCGCACAAGGGGCTCGCCCATAGCGAACGGGACCGTCGTGAAGAGGACCAGCTCGTAGTACTGGCTCAGGTAGCGGATGAAGTAGTCCATCCCGGGCCGCTTCGCGACCCTCCAGCCGTGTTCTCTCGTCCACTCGCTATGTACCAGCATGTCGTCGAGGCTGATGCAAAGGGTGTACGGCCGCTCGAAGCTGGGGTCCACGTCCGGCAGGAGCTTTTCGAAAGCCGGGTCCTGGTAGTAGGAGACCGACTCCCCCCACCGGGCTCTCGTCCGGGCCCACCACAGGGACGGGGTCCAGCCGTTGGGGACGTCCGGGTGGCGCCCGGCCTCGATGGCGTCCTCCCAGTCGCGGCCCATGTAGGCAACGCCGAGCATGGACCCGGAGGCCGCGGTGATCATGAAGAATCGGGCCCACCATTTCCGATTGCGCTCGCTGGTCGAAACGTATGAGTCGTGGCGCTCCCCCCTGCCGCGTCCTCCGCCGCCTCCCGCTGCTGTTCCTTCTGCGCTCTCGTCTACCGCGGTGAGGCTCGACGGGGACCGGCCCATCTTCTCGGCGATCTCTGCATCGAGGGTCGGGGGGATGCCTTGTGTCAAATCGGGGAGCTTGTGGAAAGGTATCGTCTCGTCCTCTGCGGGAGACCTCCCCTGCTTTGTGGCGTCATCGACATTGTCGGCTGCGGATGATGTCGCAGATTCGGGCTTCTCTGTCGAGGGTCCACGGTGGGATGAGGTGGATGAGGGGGTGTCGTGGGATGGTTGCGTGGGGCCGTCTTTGCTCGCGAAGCTTCGTATCCGCGGGGCAACAGGCGCGGCCGGGGAGGCGAGACGCGATGTGAGCAGGGGAGCGACGACAGGGTGCGACGCGCGCAACGACGTCGTCAGCCCAATGCGTGACGTCTGAGCTATTCTGGAGAGCATCGTCGGATGTCGTGGAGGAGGAGGGGTATCGTGTCGTCGTGCTCAGGGAGGGATTGGCGCCGTCGGGTCGGGGGAGAATCGGCGGGAAGAGAGTGGTGGTTCTTGGAGATAGATCAGGGATTCATTATCTCATGAAGCCTCAAGACCGTCCAGCCTGTGAGCGCAACACTTCAATATCAAGTTCGAGCTGGAAGGAAGCCTCGCCCAAACCGACGATGACGAGTCAATCCGACACATGTAGTGACGCTTTTTTTTTTCCCCCAAGATACGGAGTATTTTTTCTCATTTTCCAACTCAAGCAGAGAGGACTGAGTCAGCAAGACCATATTGATGTTGATAGGTGCGGCAATTGGCCCGAGGATCAGCCAGCCGGAAGAACATTGAACTCGACTCCAGCTCCAAATCAATGCAACTGCAGGGTAGCCATATGACCGCATCGACCCAGAATGGCGGGGTTCAGCTGGGCCTTTCTTGTTCTAACCGAACCTGGACTAGCGTCATCCTCTTCCACCAGTAAACAGAATCCGGGGTCGGCGACGAAGGAAATCAGCAGGAGCGATCCCTTCGAAGAAAATGGCTCCGAGAAGGCGCGGCGGGGCGCTCACGTGAGTATGACGACTGCCTCTTCGATCCCCCCCCCAAGAGTTACGTAATCGCCGAGTCCCGCGACTCGCTTTGCCGACTTTGGAAACTTCAGGTCCGTCACGAACTTCCATTGCGATCCCATCCCGGCATCCTCACGGCTCTTCTCGGAGACCCAGCACGGATGACGCAGCGCCCTCCTCGCATCCATTCTCCTCCACCGGCTGCACCGCCAGCATCTCGGCTGTAGCCCCATCATCTCCCGCGGCCTCTCCTATTCCCTACATATATCGATCCATCTGCCACTCGTCTTCTCTGCCTGGTTCGAGTTCGACTCTTCTCCTTCGGCATAGACTGCGACCCTCAGTCATCTCTCACCTCATCGTCAATCCTCACTTCGCCGACCGGCTGTTCCGATCCATCCACCCATCAATCCATCCATCGCACGCCAGCCAGGATGGCAGCGTTCTAAGAGGGTGGTCCAGCTCGAGGATTGCGCTCCCGCCATGGCACCACCCTCTGTGAGACGCAACTTGCCTCCAGCCATTTCCCCTTGAAGTCTTCATATCTGCATCCCACGATACACATGCACAGTCTCTCATACACATATCTTCCTTTTCGTTTTCATTTCTCCCTCTCAGTCTTGTTTCGTCCACGAGCACCCTGCATGAACGCATCATACGACCCGTTAGCAAGGGAGAGCCGCCTTCGAAGAGACGACATTTGACCGATTTCCCCTCCGCACCGCATCAGCTCCTCACCTCGAGACCGAAGATGAAGGCAAAGAAGCCCTGCAAGAGCTCGGGAAACCGGGCCTCACGTCCCATCACCGCGGGCCTCGTCTCGCCCAAGATGAAGCGCGCCGAGATGAGCAGCTCCTCGACTGCCATGGCGACTACCATTGGCAGCAGCAGCAGCAGCAGCACTACCACGACTACCACCACCATTACCACTACTACAACGACCCTCCTCGAGGGACAGTCCATCTCCCTCCCAATTCTTCTCAAAGACGACCCCTCAAGCCACGCATTGAGCGCGTCCCCCCCAAAAGCACCCTGCGTTCCCTCCCAGCCCTTTCGCTTCCTCTCCCTCCCGTCCGAGCTGCGCATCCGCATCTACGGCTTCTTCTTCGACGACCTCGGCGAGGACGTGCTCGATCTCGGCCCCGGGAACCACAAGCGCATCCACAAGAAGCTCGCCCTCATGCGCGTCTGCAAGCTCATCCACGAGGAGGCCACCCACCTCTTCTACAGCACCCAGACCTTCCGCATCTTCCCGACCTACCCGGGCCGCTACTTCAAGTCGAAGAAGCCCCTGCTCGCCCTCCTCAAACCCCATCAGCGCGAGTGCCTCACCTCCCTCGAGCTGCGCCTCGGCCCCGGCTGGAACGCCCCGCCGAAGGGCTGGGCCGTCAACGACGCCCTCGGGCTCGCCGACTGCGCCAACGTCCGCCTCGTCACCGTCTTCGTCGAGTGCGACCCCAGCGACGGCGTCTTCAAGGGGTTTCGCCGCTCCGAGGGGTTCTACGAGGGGTTCTGCCGCGACCTGCTCAGGGACGTGCTCCGCGGCATCCCCAGCCTCCGCGTCCTCCGCTTCGACGCCTGGTCCAGCGTCAAGAAGTCCGGCGCCATGATGCAGAGCCTCCTCGGCGTCGCGGCGCAGTGGGAAGGGCGCGTCCAGATCCAATGGGGGCCTGAGCGAGGCTGGACGGACGGCGACGGCGACGACATCAACGGCGGCAAATGCGTCGGTGTCGATATTGCGTCCGTGGACGAGCTTTCCGCGGCGATGCAGAACCTCTCGGTCGAGGCCTACGGCAATAACATCCTGGTAGGCGCATAGGAGCGGGAAGGACTATTGATGACGACCTGACACGACCGGCAAGGAAACGATTCACGACGGACACGACTGCGAGGATACTCTTTCTTCCTCTTCCCCACACCCTACATACTACTACTACTACTACTACTACTACTACTACTTACTTCCTACCACTTTTCAGCTCCACCACTCCTCTTCGACCACCCCTCTTCTACCACTCCTATTCTTTTCCTGGACGGCTTCTCTTTGCGTGCTTGTTGTTCCTCTCCTCTCATGGAATCAAGGGTCAAAAGACACAAACAAATGCAGAAAAAAAAGGATCACGATATCACACCTCGTTCATTTCTGATTGTAGTACATGTACCAAGTTCTAGGTAACACCACTCCACCCTCTCCCAGGGGCGGTAGTACGGGCTACGAGCTCATTACATGTATGCTTGAGGTTCCACCTGCAGGAACACACACAGACGACGCCCCTGTGCAGCTCGTTTCAAATTCAATGCTCATTTCATTCGCGCAAGTCATGGCCTGGTATCGCCCCTCAAAATCTGCTGGTGCTACATCATTCAAATGGCTGTTCTATGCCATGAAGGGGTGGTGGGGATTAGGCAGGGGGGGTAGGTCGGAATCGGCGGCCGTATACACCAATATAGCTGAGAGGCCAGAGTGCCCCCCCCCCCCCCCCCCTCTTCCTATTTCCCTCCTGTAATCGTATGCCGGCAGTGGTCCATCACAGTGCGCCAAGCACCGCCAACGCATTGCGCAACTCCTTGACCGCCGTCGGCACGTCCTCGAAATTGAGCGCCGATATGGCCCACTTGGCATGCTTCTGCGCCTGATTGATGCTCTTCTGATCGCTCGCCAGCGTCCCGCCCCCCGTGCTCGTGATGTGCGGCGCGTGGCCCGGAAACGCGGACACGGGCGGCGTGGCCACGGGCATCGAGGACGGCGGGTGCAGCTGCGTGTGGGGGAGGGAGATCGGGGGAAAGTGTCTCGGGGCGGCAGGTGCAGCAGCGGCCGGGGCCTCGGCTGGTCGAGCATCGCCGGGGACATCTCCCAGGCTGTGCGGCGCTGGGGGGAACATGCCTGCTGCGGAAGGGGGGGCGAAGTCGATGGGCAGATCTGTTGGCGGGGCATGCTCAGTCTCGCTGGCCGTGGAGGGATGGGTTGGTAGTTGTGGTGGTGGTGGGAATGGCTGTTCCTCATGGGGTGCTGCGGCTGGCACCGACGAAGGGAGCTCGACGAGAGGCATGTCCTGAGGAGCGATGGGCTCACCCGCGTCGGGGACGTCCTCGACGTGCACGGTGCGGGGCGCGGTGCCGGTGATGAGCTGCACATCGGGGTCCATGGGGTCGAGGTCCTCGCCGTGGGGAGCGAGCTGGCCCCCCGCCTCCTCCTCCTCCCCCCCCCCCTCGTGCGTTTTCGGGTTTGACTCGTTGGGGTCTTTGCCCTCGCGGATGGCTCGGAGGATGCGCGCGGCGTTCCATTTCGCGAACTTGATCTTCTGCAGGATGTCGGGCTCGGGGACGCCCCATTCGTGGGTGAGGTCGAAGAAGGTGGCCGCCGCGTCGAAGGTGTCGGCTGTTTGTCTGGAGAAGAACCTGTTACTATGACGACGACAACGATGACAACAACATCGAATATGAGGACGAGGACGAGGACGAGCCCTGGACGATCGTGGCATCGCAGATACATGGATTTACCCCTCCGTCCGGGCAGTGTGACGGGCGAACGCACCTTGTGACCTTGTCTGCTCTGAGGGTCCTCTCCGCGCGGTCGAACGTCTCCTGCGCGAACTGCTCGACGTAGGCCCTACCTACGGCGTTGTCCATGATTGCGTCGTCGTCCGCGCGCTCGGCCTTGGTCGTCTCGAGGCGCTCGAGCAGGGTCTTGGTGAAGTTGAAGCAGTCATCGTCGGTGGTGTGCAGGCTCTTGCCCACGATCTGGTTGACGGCGTGATACTCGCCTTTACGTCCGATGCAGTCATCAGCTTGTGGCAACGATAGACCCCTTCTTTTTTTTCCCTCGCAAAGGGTGATGTGAAACGGTCGGAGGAGGGGGTGATCGGTCACACGTACACCAGTATGCAATGGCAGGCTTGAAGGAGCGCAGCTGGTTCGCGCGGTTCAGGAAGCGACTGATCTCGGGGATCTTGAGCGGCGGGGGGATCGGGTCGGCCATGATCTTCAAGGTTCCAATCTAAGGATGAGGGCCGGCGTGGTTGTGTCCTGGTCGTCAGAGGGTGATGATAACGGAGGTCGAGAAGCGCAAGCTCTGGCAGCAGTGGTTTCAGACTTGTGATGTCTTGTGCCAGTCTCTCGATGACATGCTCGCTCAATACATCCTACTACATGTAGGTATGGATGTACGAGGAAGCCTGTGCAGGTCGTGGGATCCCGGGGTTCGCAGGTGGAGTCGTCCCCGCATGGATCGAGCGCCAATGATTCAATGCATGAGCCCAACGACATGGATCCATCCATCCATCCCTTCACGCCATTCGCGAGGCAGAAACAAGATCGTCTAGATGCATCCACGGATGGATTGTTCGCGATGGAGGCATCGCGAGCGGGGAGGCAGCATCAGCCACACGCCACACGTTATCTGGCGTCCGTCGGAGGTCGCGCCACAACTTGAATTTGGTCGTGACTGGAGGCTTGGAAGTGGAGCTTGGGGAATTGACACTGTGCTCGAACATCACCAGAAGCGTGGACGACCGGGGCTGCATCTGGGTTAGGGGTTGCTGGAAGAGGCAGACGCAGACGACGGAGAACATCAATGATAGACTGTCCTCGAGCACCGCTCTTCTTCCCGTCATCCACAATGGGCATCCGCAGACTCTGACGAGGCGGCCAGGGAAAAGGCACATCAATTACTCCGTAAATGCAGCTCGCTCATGCAGTGGAGGAAGACTTCACAGCGACCTCCAAGGGCCCCCATTCCAGTTCGAGAAGACGACTCTCACATCAATCTCATGAGTTCTAACCAGGCATCTCCCGGTCATTGCCAAGAACAGGAACCAATTTCACGATATGACACGTGTCCTCCACAGGTTCGGCTTGAAAAATCCAGGCTCCCTCGAACAAATTTAGCACCTCGTATCGTGATCTCTTCGTCCCGACATGAGTACAGTGCGAATCGGTTCCATGAATGTCACACACTGTGCGCACTACGCCTTGCATCCAGCGTGGCCTCTTCGATTCGCGACTTCGCCATCCTCGACGAAGCCGGCTGGGCATTCTCTGTACCATTGATTCCGTTACTCCGTACACGATATATATCATCTACGGTATCATCTCCCTTGGACCCTCCCGTGTCCTCCTCCTTCGTGTCACGCGAAGCCATCGCCGCGGGGACCTGGCCGCGCCCCCATCGTCCACCTCCTCCACCTCCTCCACCTCCACCTCGATTCTCTCCTCCACCTCGACCTCTCGACCCCTCGACCCCTCGACCCCTCGACCCCTCGACCCCTCGACCCCTCGACCCTCTCCTCCTCCCAGACCCATTCACAAAGTCAGAATACCGACCCCGCCATGTATCAGTCCGCCCTCCTCGCCGCCCTCACGGCGACCCTGTCGGCCCTCCCCGCCGCCCACGCCGGCTTCTACCCTTCCAAGTCCCCCGTCCTCCAGATCGACTCCCGCTCATACAACCGCCTCATCGCTGAATCCAACTACACCTCGGTAAGTCGTCCTGCCCATTGCTCTCTTTGTTCTCTACATTACATTTCACTTCCCTCCCTCCCTCCCTCCCTCCCCCCTTCACACCCACATACCCTCTCCTTTCAGCAGGAAATCCTTTGAGGCCTTCCCCCCCCTGGCTCACCATCCAGATCGTCGAGTTCTACGCCCCCTGGTGCGGCCACTGCCAGAACCTCAAGCCCGCCTACGAAAAAGCCGCCCAGTCCCTCGCCGGCCTCGCCAAGGTCGCCGCCGTCGACTGCGACGACGACATCAACAAGTCCTGGTGCGGCTCCATGGGCGTCAAGGGCTTCCCCTCCCTGAAGATCGTCTACCCGGGCAAGAAGCCCGGCAGGCCCATAGTCGAGGACTACCAGGGCCCGCGCACCGCCTCCTCCATCGCCGAGGCCGTCGCCGCCAAGATCAGGGACCACGTCGCCAAGGTCAAGGACAAGGACGTCGACGCGTTCCTCGGGGTTGGCAGCAAGAACAAGGACGACGACGACGACGACGTCCCGAGGGCACTGCTCTTTACGGAGAAGGGGACCACGTCCGCGCTGATCAAGAGCATTGCGATAGAGTTCCTCGGCGCCGTCAAGGTCGGCCAGGTGCGCGACAAGGAGAAGGCCACGGTGAAGAGGTTCGGCATCACGGAGTTCCCGTCCGTGGTGCTCATCCCGGGCAAGGGGAAGGACCACGTCCTATTCAAGGGCGACATGACGAAGCAGAACCTGGTCGAGTTCCTGCGGCAGGCGGCCGAGCCGAATCCCGACCCCGCGACGTCTAAGGACAAGAAGACAACCAAGGACAAGGCCAAGGACAAGACGAGCAAGGGCGGCAAAGCCGGGTCTTCCAAATCTGCTGCTGCTGCTACTACCTCGACCACCTCTACAACCACCACCAGCGCCGCGTCGTCTCCTTCCATGGCCACGCCCCCCAAAGTAACACTCGTCGAAGTCCCCATCATCACCGAGGACACCATCGCCAAAATCACCAAGGACTGCCTCGGCCCCGACTCCACCACCTGCGTCTTCGCCCTCGTCCCCCCCGCCGCCGCCGCCGCCGACGCCCACGAGCGCAAGGACAAGGCTCTGCACGCGCTCACCCAGCTCAAGACCAAGGCCGTCCAGGCCATGCAGCCCATGTTCCCCATCTACCACGTCCCCGCCGACTTCGCGCTCGCCCAGAGCCTCCGCGAGAGTCTCGGCCTCGACGGCGGCGAGGTGGAGATGATCGTCGTCGCGCCGCGCCGCAGGTGGTGGAGCCGGTATGCGGGGGACCTGAGCGCGCCGGACGTCGATGCCTGGATCGACTCGGTGCGCTTCGGGGACGGAAAGAAGATGCCGCTGCCGGAGGGCGTCGTGGTCACCGAGGCCAGCGAGCCCAAGGCGTCAGAGCAGCACGACGAGCTGTAAGGTGTACATATATGTATCTATGGCAAATTAATCAGCATCATATCGTGAAGATATAGGAAGCAGACACATACACACACACACACACACACACATACAAGAATATCAACATACCTCAGATGTTTCCTCTGGTCCATAAAAAAAAATGATGCTCCCCGAGAGGCCCTCACTCGTCCAACGCCATCGCCATCGAGTCGCTCCTCTCCACCGCCCCCTCCCTGATCATCCTCGCCCCCTTCGCCCTCACCACCCCGTCCAGCGTCCTCCTCACCTGCCTGCACCCGTCCACCCCCACGGCCAGCATCCCCTCCAGCCGGCTCACCTGCACCCTGCTCTCGCACACCAGCACCGCCACGCGGTCGCTCTCCCCGAGCGTCGCCACCGTCAGGAACGGCAGCTCCTGCTCCTCCTGCCCGTTCAGGTCCAGCAGCGGGTCCGCCCCCTCGTCCCCGGCCGCGTGCGACGACGTCGACCCGGCCGTGCACGCGGCGATGTAGTCCGTCATCGGGATCCCCGCGTCGACGAGCGCGAGCGTCGTCGCGTTGAGCAGGGCCGCGAGCAGCGAGCCGTCCTGGGAGAGGACGTGCAGCGAGACGGTGATGGTGGAGTGAGGGAAGAGGTGCGTGTGGAGGTTTGCGGCTAGGGCCTGCGCGATCGTGATTTCCATCTCCTGCGTGCGCCTGTCAAACCACATTAGCATCTGGGTCGTAAATCTCAATGTACATATGTCAGGCATCCCCATCAACATCATCACTTGCTACACTCACTTATCACTCCTCCCCCTCCTCTTCCGATCCACGCTCGAAAACCCTGCGACCACAATATTCACCACCACCCCCCCCCCCCCCCCCCCCCCCCCCCCCCCCCCCCCCCCCACCCCCCCCCCCCCCCCCCCCCCCCCCTCCCCCCCCCCCCCCCCCCTCCTCCGCCTCTCCTCTGCCCCGCCTGCTGCTCCGACGGCCCCGTCACCACACACATCACCTTCGTGTGCCCCATCTCCAGGTACGACGACCCGTCCGCCCCGTCCTGCGTGTGGATCAGCGCGTTCAGGCGCCGCAGGTTGTCCCAGCGACGCCCGTCTACGCGCAGCAGCGCGAGGGAGTAGGTCGACGTGTCGAGGGGCATGGCGGTGGGGGATGGTTAACGGCTGGCAACTGCTTGATGGACAGCTGGTGGGAGGAGAGGGCAGAATCGACGGGGTCGTGAGTGGGCGGGTCGAGGTGCGAACAGAGAAAAGGCAGCTGGAATCGTGCGAGCTTGGCATCGATTTGGAGCTTCTGGGCTCTCAGCAACTGGATATCGTGCGAGTGGGCAGCTCGAGGATCGTGCGATCTGGAGGTCGTTATGCGAGGATCGTCCACTCGTGTATTCTGGTGCAGAACTCGTCACCGGGAATCGCGAATCGTGCAAGATCGTGACTGGGAAACGTCTAGAATTCGAATTCGGGGGGCGTCGAGGCTCGTGCAGAAAGAGAATTCAGAACCGGAGTATCCAATCCAAAAGCGAATCCGAAATCGCAATTGCAGTCGCAGTCACAGTCGTCGCAGTCGAAGCTGTCACGATAAACGTCCAATCTGAAAATTCATGTCCCCGGATCGAAGCTGCATGTACGGAGTAGGTACGGAGTATGTACTCCGTATGCATGCCGGTGGCTGGTGATTCTGTGGCTGCGAATGTGGCTGGCGTGTGGTTTTCGATGTCGATCTTCACAATTCCCCAACGGCATCATTTGTTGAATATGGAGACTGGACTGCGTGCCACAACATGATATCTCGGTTCATGATCAGGACTTGCAAACCAAAGTATTTACTTGGTGCTGAATACATCACGGACAGCCCACACGTTCGACCATTGGAAACTTTCTTGGAAATTCATCTAAACATAAGCATCGTACGGGTATTATTGGAACCTTCCTCCACAAATCATCCTACCTACCTCACCATTTTCCCTTCATTATTCTCATTCCCCCAAACCTCATGCCCAGTATGATGTCATCTTCCCAAACTCCATATGCATACCCCAGACCATCCTCACAGCAGGAACTTGGGCTCCACGAACGGAGCCGCGTCCAGATCCGACTGGATATAGCCAGCAAGATCCAGCGTCGCCCCCCGGTCCGTGATCGGCACCGACGCGCTCGTGTGCGCAACCTCCTGCCTGCTGACGCGCGCATCGTCCCTCGGGATCCAGAGCGTCGGCTTCGGCTTCCACAGCTCCGGCGGCTGATAGGTGCAGTAGTTGTTCTTCTCCGGGTACGAGATGTCTCGGTGGTCGTCCTTGGGCAGGAGCTTTCGCAGGGCCACAAAGTCCTCGTGCTCTTCCGGGTGCAGCCATTTCTTGAGGAAGTTGGGCGGCTTGTCGTTCTTGTACCGGTCGTGCTCGTGGAGGTGGTGCTCCTTCTTGGTCCAATTCTTCATCTTCCGGAAGAACCGCATCAGGCCTCCGTTTTCTTCATCCTCCTTCGCCTTGTCCTTGACCCGGGTCACGACCCAATCAAAGATTGCGCCCTTGATGCTGCTGGCACCTTCAATCGCCCTGGTACCACCCACAATGTGCTCCTCCTCCTCCTCGTCTTCCAAATCCTCCGCCTCCATTTCCTCCTCTCCAAAGGCTTCTTCGATATCGTAGTAGCTGGCCGCCGCACCCGCAGAGTCGTCTTGCCCTGCCTCGGCCTTCTCCTTGGCCAACCTGGCTTTTTCCCGTTCCTCCTCTTGAATCTGCTCCTCCAAAGGCAGTGTCTGAGGGAGACTTCGCATCAACGGCGCAATGGCATCCCTGAGATTCATGTGGATGAGCGCGGTGAAGATGAGCAGAGCTATCGTCAGACCCATGGGCCCAAAAGCTTTGCCGAGGCCGAGCAGTCCCACAAGACAGATCTCGGCCAGGTACAGGCCGACAATCAGGTGCTGCAGAGCGCGCGGGTAAAATAGGCCCTTGCTGTCCATGCTGGTATCATAGACGTAGATCAAATTGTATTTCCAGACGAATCGGAGGAAGCCCATCCCGACGGCGCAGAAGACGAGAATTAACGGGGCAATGCAAGCATACGATAGCGCTGGAATCGATTAGCTACGAGGACCAGAAAGGATTTTGGAGAGGCAGAAAGAAGGGCTCCTTCAACCCGACCCAAATGCCAGAAAGGCCTCCTCTCTGCTCTCAGGGGCTAGCCGATGCGAGCACTCACCGATGACTCCGAGGTTGGTAAACACAGGGTACAGGGCCCCCCATCTCGCCGGCTTCAACTTCCGCCATCTCTCATATCGCACTCTCGGGACATCGCTAAATTTGACGATGATGGAATGTTTGACGACCGTGAAGAATTGCAGCAGACCGGTGGACCCAATCGCGAGACACTGGATCAAGATATACGACAGGTAGAAGTTGGAGGCCTTCGGCAGGTTCTCTGCCAGGAGCTTCTGGGCGCTCAGCGGTTGCTCCAAAATGCTCTGCAGCGCGCCTGACGCGGCGGAGGTCAGCGTCGTGATCAAGAAGACCTGGACGACCTGGAACGCGAAGTACGCGTTCTGGGTGAACAGCTCGCCGACGATCAGGGACGGGATGCCAGCCTGCGCGGCACAGACTGTAATGGCTGGTCAGTACATTTCGTCTCGCGAGGTCCTGGCAGCATCCATGATTTGCTCGCATGAATCTGGAGGGGGAGGAAAGACGAAGGGGGAGAGGGGCTCACATCGCAGTATCGAAGGCACAAGAGACATCAGCATCGACAGCAGGGCGGGCGGAAGGAAACCGGCGATCAGACCCTTGATGATGGACGGCAGGTCACCGACCCACTTAAGGAAAACGACCTTGGTCAGGGTATCGATACTCGAGACGACACTGATGAAGGCGGACGGGATCGACCAGAATATGATGGCCGCCGATATGAGGCTCATGACAAGGAGGCGCCGGATGATGCGCTCCCACCATCTCATGCGAAGGACGTGCCATACGACATCATCGGGCCGGATGTAGAGCAGCGGAGGGGCCATCTGTAGGGGTCGATGGTGCACGACGACCTGTTGGGCTGCCACGGCCGCCTCCTGGGATTCAAATTCGATGAACACCGCGGGCAGTGGGTCTCCGTGGCCTCTTCGAATCTCGTGGCGTATCTTGAAAATCAGTTGATTGAGTTCCTTGAGTCTCCTGCGGCACCACCGGATGGTGTCGACCCGGCGGCCCCAATTTCCCAGCGGTCGATGGGATGGTCGGTCTGCGGCCGAGATCCACTGCGCGGCGACTGAGCCTCTCACATCGGGCAATTCGGGCCGCAGTCCATAGGGATGCTTGTACGCGTTCTCGTCGTTGACGTCCGTCTCATCATGCTTTGAGTCCACCTTCGAGTCCGCCTTTTCGCTGACCACCTCCGTGGTGCCGCTCATCTTCGGCGGATCCATTGCTACTTCTTCTGCTCCTTGCTGGGCTTCAAGGTCTGTTTGCTGTGATGAAGGCTGCGATGATGGGGATGACGACGGCAATGGCGGGGAAGACGATGACGACGGTGTCGATGGTGGCGGCGCATCTTCAAAACGCTCCACCTTTACTTCTTTCGTCATGGCCTTCTTGACTGCCTTTTTGAACAAGACTTTGAGGACTTTATGAATGGCCATGGCGATGAGGCTCGGCACGCTCATGAATCTGAGAACTTTCAGCGATTCTGCCTTCTTGGCAGTCTCCACGTAGAATTCAGGATGGGACAAGACCTCCTTAACGGGGGCCCTCTTGTGATAGTATCTGTTGCGCGCGGCGTTTGCCTTTTTGATGAGCTCGATCTCGGCCTGCTCCAATCGCAGCGCGGTCTGCTCTCTCTCCTTGACGAGCTTGGCGAGGGCCTTGCTGGATCTTGGCACAAAAATTCGCTTGGCCGAATCGCCGTAGAGCTTTCGGAGGCGTGCTTCATCTCTGTACTCCTTGGGAACGCACAGCAGCAGCATCGTCTTGGATGAGAGTCGATCGGCATAATACGGGGCGGAGAGATACGCCTGGCGGAGGTTGATGAAGTAGATACACTCGCGCACGATTGTAAACAAGACGAAACCTGGCATGATGTCAAAACGCTGTCTGCCTGACTGCCTCATTGTGCCTCATGCAGAGTTGAGCGCATGGAGAGGGCAAGCCTCGAATAGGCCAGAGGAGGAGACGCGCGGGGCTCTTGGAGGAGTCGTACCAAAGAACAACCAGGCAGCTACAGCATTCGCCCATAGCTTGTCAGACCCGGAGATTACATTTCCCATAGTGAGCTGCTCAAGCTGGTCCAGATGATTCCCGCCCGTGATGTGTATGGGAAAGAGGATGGGCCAGACGATGATGCATCCTGCGGCGCAGATGTTGCGCAAGACCTTGATGAATCGCAGGAAGAAGAAGGCGTCCAGGGAGCCATAGTTGAGCACGTAGGTATCCGGGACCTTGAAGAATGGGACGATCCAGTTGACAAAGCCGGAAGGAAGTTCTGGAGTTGGCGCTCTAACACAGTCCCGCAGTGGTCAGTCGGAGAGCCATCGATAGAAGTTGTCACCGAACTCTCGATGGCTGAGGGAAAGAGAAGAACGGGGCAGGGTGGGAGGATGGGAGGGGCAAAGTGAAGGAAGAAGGGGGAGGGGGGGGGGGGGGGGGGGTTTT
>NIGD01000001.1:7784547-7795194 GCA_003055185.1 Escovopsis sp. TC
GAGGAAAAGGGATAGGAGGGGGGAGAGGAGGGGGGAGAAGAAGAGGGACATGGGGGAGGGGAGAGGAGGGGAGGAGAGGCGAGGGGAGGAGAGGCGAGGGGAGAGAAATGGAGGGGGACATGGAGGAGGGCAGACTCGAGGCGAGGGAAGGCGCGACCATCACGATCAGGCACGGAGACCGGCGGGGGTCGCACCTTCCCTCGCCCGCTTCTTCATCGAGGCGGGACGCCAAGCGGGAAGGCGCGATGCGACCTGTGCGCTACTCCCGATGCGGTTAGTCACGCGTGGAGCCCCAGGCACGATCACCTCGGGCAACCACCTGTGTAGGGTAGGCGGACGGAAGTAAACATCAATCCACACTTGGAACATTGAAGTTGGCATCGTCAATGTGGACATTGATCGATCGACTGATGGAGCCTCGACACATATGGGGGCACATGTACTCCGTACGAAGTACAGAGCACAGAACACTCCGTCCTCCGTGGGCTCCATGTCAAGGAAGGGGTTGGAACCGGGACGCCGTGTGCATGGAAGATCCCAGACAAGGCCAGAAATTCCCCTGGATTCGGATCAATAGAGAGGCCTCAGCGACGCTACTGCGATCAGCCGCCCAGCTTACGGAGAATTCGACTCGGTCTTGGAACGACGAACGAGAGCGCACGAGTGCGAGTGTGATGATGAGTCCAAAGTACGGAGTACGGAGTAGGAGGAGCCGTGCCCGTGTTTCCAACAGACCCGTCTGACCCCTAGCACGGATGACCGGCTACGAGATTGCCGCTGACGACCTCTCCTTGTCCCCTTCCATCACATCCCAGCCGCAGAGACTACTAGTAGTCTTCACTCCGTACGAGTCCTCCGTACTTGTACGAAGTTCGCCTCACGGGGTTTGTCCTGCTACGAATACAAGTAAGTCTCGTATCACGAGATCGCTCGGATGCATTGCCGCTTTGGCCGTCAAGGGAAGATTCTGTTCTTGACAAGTCGAACGCAACACCACTCCGTACGAGTAGGCGCATCCTAAGAGCAACTCGTCAGCGTCAAGCCTTCGGGTGGAGATGATCAAACCCTGGTGTCTGCCCCGGGATGTCTGCTGTCTCCTGTCTGTCTCCTGTCTGTCTCCTGTCTGTCTCCTGTCTGTCTCCTGTCTGTCTGCTGTCTGTCATCACTTTGTCTCATGCCTATCTTCTCTGTTCCTTGCCCCCGTTCTGCCCATCTTCTGCCTGTCCTAGTACTCCGGAGGTACCTCTGTCTCTCCTCTCTCCCCTCTCCATTTCTGCCCATCTTCTGTCCCGATTCCCTCCGTCTTCCCCTCGTCTTCCCTTCGTCTTCCCTCTGTCTTCCCTCCATCTTCTTTCTATCTCCCCCCCCCTCATCGCTCATTCTGCCTCTCCAGTCACCATGCCGAGTACGGAGTAGAAAATACCAGGCATCCATCAGCAGCAGGCACCCGCCTAGACTCCCCACCTGCAGTCAGCACCGCTCCTGTACTCGTACTCGTACGAGTACAAGTACGAGTGCCTACCAGTACCCAAGCCACGAGCACGATCCCAGCATGGAGCATCGTGCTCCGCACCTCGCACACAACCTGGCAAGGGCTCCCACCGGCATGACGCTTCCTCCCGGCCTCGCGCACATGGAGACCCGCCTGCACTAGCCATGTCTCGGGAGTCGAGCCGGACGTGGCGGGAGCGCGATAGCCGTTCTTCCGGCCGGTGCCGTCAGTAATGCATCCGACTGGTGCGGAGTAAGTAGTACGGATCCATCACCTTTTCCATCTCCTACTCCTACACCCTCAACCTCTCGCTCTACTGGTACTGCTCCGTATCCTCCGTACTCCGTATCCGTACTGGTATACACAGCATCTCACGGCAATGATGTGTCCTGCTCGGCATCAGGAGCCGAGATCGTCATTCTGGCGGCGAACTCGTACTCCGAACTCCGGGCTCCGTACGGGGGGCATACGCCGTACAGTGCTCCATGGGTCCGGCCTCGTCCACATCTTACTACGAGCACGGAGTACGGAGTACGGTCGACGCATTGCACGCCTCGGATGGTTTTCAGGCCAAAGCCCTTGTCCACATGCACATCGGCTCAGCACTCCATCCCATCGTACGATTTCCTATCTTTTCCTTTCTCTCTTTTCCTTTTCTCCCTATAGTTTGTGATTCCCATTGTCCTGAATTTTGAAGACCCTCGATAGACCGCCATGTGACCTTCGAGTCCCTCTCTGCAAGTCCTCCAAACCGCGAGATGGCTGAACGCCCGCAGGCACGAGGTCTTCGAAAACCCAAAATCGGCGTCCCTGCGATCATCATCGTCCCCCTTGCCCAGGACTTGGCTCTTACTCGCCTTCGGAGCTGAGGGAAAGGAAAAAGCCAAAAACCCAAAATTCTCAGAGACTACCTAGACATATTGTCGTATGCAGCATGTGTGGCATCACTCAAATACTCTCCTACTCCCTCTCATTCGCCAGCGGGTTCGTGTATGTATTGCGTGTATGTGTGTGTGCGTATTTGTGATTTGTGTCGTGTTGTTGTTTGTGTGTTGTGTGTATTGTGTGCGTGTGTGGTGTGGTGTACGTGGTGCATATGGTGTGTGTTGGGTGTGTGTGGTGCACATGGTGTATGTATGTGGTATCTGTGTGGTGCGTGTGGTGAGTACTCCGTACACACGCATGCATCACGCCCTCAAGCCCAGCGCCCCCCTGAACACCTGCATAAACCTCCACACGTCCTCGAACCGGCTGTACAGCGGCACGGGCGCCACCCGGATCACGTCCGG
Organism: Escovopsis sp. TC; assembly: GCA_003055185.1. Lineage (NCBI taxonomy): Eukaryota > Fungi > Ascomycota > Sordariomycetes > Hypocreales > Hypocreaceae > Escovopsis > Escovopsis sp. TC. The sequence goes on from NIGD01000001.1 coordinate 7,787,329, forward strand.
CTTCCTCTTGTCGCACATGACGCCGTTCTCCTCCAGCGCCACGAGCAGCTTGTCCATGAGTCCCGGCCGCAAGAGCAGGCTAAGCTGCGCGCCGCGCTGCGCGGGGTCCAGCGGCGTGATGATCCGGAAGAGGGGTTTCTTCTCTGCGGAGACTGTTGTCGTCGCTGACTTTTCCGTAGGGTCTGCCGCCGCCGCCGCCGACTTCTTCTCTTCATCCTCCGTGGAGCCTGCCGCCGCCGCCGCCGCCGCCTCCTTCTCCTTCTCCGCCTCCTTCTCTTCAACAGAGTCCACCGTCGCCGCTTTCTTTTCCTCCACGGAGCCCGCCTCCTCCTCGAGCATCCCCTCGAGCAGGGCCTGCGCGTACGCCGTCAACGCGAGCGACTTGGACCGCAGGTCGCGCATCGAGGTCTTGCCGAAGACGGACAGCGCGCCGGAGAGGCAGGCCAGGTCCATGGCGGACGGGTTGGAGACCTGGTAGCCGGCGGCGCCGGGGGTGGGGACGAAGGTCATGTCCATGTTGAAGCGGACGCTCTTGTCGCCGCCGTACCAGCCCATGAGGCGGGGGCGGAAGGTGGGCTTGCGGGGCTCAGCGGCGGCGTCGTGGTTGTCTGTTTTCAGCTTCTTGTTCACGCGGTGGTGATCGTCATTGCTATTACTGTGGTCATTGTTGCTGTTGCTGTTGCCGTTGCTGCTGCTGTCGTCGCTGCTGGCATTGCCGTTGGCGGCTGTCGTCCACTTGACGGCGCCGTGGCGCTCGTGTATAAAAGCGCCGGCGATGGCGCCCGGCCCGGCGTTGATGTACTTGTAGGTGCACCAGCACGCGAAGTCGACGTCCCAGTCGTGCAGCTTGAGCTCGACGTTGCCCGCTGCGTGGGCGAGGTCCCAGCCGACGGTGATGCCGCGCTTCCTCGCGTAGGCAGTGATGCGGGCCATGTCGAACAGCTGGCCCGAGTAGTACTGGATCCCCGGCAGGAGGAGCAGCGCCGCGGTGTCGGCGTGCTCGTCGATGGCGCGCAGGATCTTGTCCGTGGGGATGAGGGACGTCTCGTCGTCGGGCGCGATCTTGACCATGCAGTCGGCCGGGTCGAGGCCGTGCCAGCGGATCTGGCTCTCGATAGCGTAGTGGTCGCTGGGGAAGGGCCGGGACTCGAGGATGATCTTGTGGCGGCCGTGGCGGTCGGGCCGGTAGAAGCTCGCCATCATCATGTGCAGGTTGATGGTGAGGGAGTTCATGACGACGACCTCGTGCGGCAGGGCGCCCACGATGGCGGCCGACTTGTTGGCGCAGTCCTCGGCCATGTCCTGCCACTGGACGAGCGGGGAGTTGGCCATGTTGACAAAGTGGCCCTGGACGCCGAGGGAGCCCCAGGTCTCGAGCTGGGCGGCGACGTACTTCTTGATGGCCTTTGGCTGAGCGCCCAGGGAGTTGCCCACGAAGTAGATGCCGAGGTGGTCGTCGGCACCGCTGCTGCTGCTGCTGCCCGTTGCATCCTCCTCGTCAGGCTTACTGCTGGTGCCGTTCGTGGCGGCTAAACATAAAGTAAGCCTTCTAGTCTTTGGCAATGCAACAGTATTTCGTCCACGTAACAGAATTGAAAGAGGGGTTGGAGAAAAAGAGGGGGAAAGAAAAAGAAAGGAAGTTTGAAAAGGCCGCACACAGATGAACAGACACGAAAACATCAAGACCTACCCTTCTGTCCGTCCAACGCACGCTTTCTCAAGTCACGCCTGGTCGGGAGGATGAACTCATCCCTGAGATGCTTCAGGACGTCCTGGGAATCCAGCTTCCGCGCGAACTCCACCGAGTTTGCCTCGGCAGGGAATTTCGCGGATGCGCCGCTGCGCAATCTGTCGATGAGCGCGTTCAGATCCATGACGGTGGCCGGGGCGGGCGAACTGCCGTTTTGGGGGGCACAGATCTCAGCGAGAGGGGAGCTGGTCGTCAAGGGCCTGGAGCTTTGCCGCAGCTGCGAGGGCCGTGAGACGAGGCTTCTTGTTGCCGTTGTCGGTGTTTGTGTTCTTGATGATGGTGTTGTCGCGAATCCCGAGATGAGAGGGCGCGTGCGGCGGGAAAGGAGCAGGGGAAGGAGTGGAAGAGCCAGGGAAGGCTGCGTGCTTCGAATCCTTTGTTGGAAGCGATTTGCGATGGCGATGGCAGAAAGACTCATTTCTCAGCCGTCGAAGAGGAGCCGGAGCAGGACGAAGAGGATTAATCCTTGGGGGGGTGAAATCCTGCGCCAAGAGGAGACGGTCCATTTAATAGACGGGATCCACGGGAGAAGGAGCAGCGCGGGCGAGGGCGGGACTCGCAAGCGAGGGCGAGGGAATCGACGGGAACGAGGCGCGAGGCTCGTCCAAGCCGAGCCACATGGGCTGACGAACGGCACAGGTGTGAGCACTCGGTACTTCGTACTTCGTACGACTTCGTAACAGTACGACTCAGTACGACTCAGTGCGAGTACGATGGAGGCACTCGGACTTCAGTACTGCGTACGATTCACGTCGTCCTGATGTCGGCAACGGCAACGGTAGCAGTACCCGGTGATGGGCTCGACGGCGGTACTCGTCGCGATCGATTCGACAGGATGTCGGGGGAGGAGGTGGTATCTGGCCCTGCCGGGACTCGTGCTCGTACGACTCCTCCCGTGCATGCCTGAGATTGGCAAGACGACGCAGGGTGCGGAAGCGAGGCCGGGGAGGGATGGGATGGGATGGGTGATGGTTCGCTGGAGGCGATGCAGGCGATCGAGGCGGGTCGGAGGGGTCGGAGGGGTCTCGGTCCGAGGGGTCGGAGGGGTCTGAGGCGGGTCACGATGGCTTGATGTTGAATCACGGGTCGGGAAAAGGATGTTCCGACACAATTACCTAAGCTAGTGGGTCCAAGGAATCCGAGGTGTCGAGCAGTTAGTGCGGAGTACAACTTACTCCGTACCTACTCCGTACAAGTACTCGTTTTGCATCAAAGCGCAAGATGAGTCAGCGATGGCATGCATCTTGCTGACTCAGTCCAGAGAATGGGATTGCGTCTCGACCCGGATCCTTCGACGGGCCACTGCGCCGTGCAACTCGTAGGTCCAGTCTCGGCCTTGCGCACGGCAGGATTCTGGTCCTCAGTCGCGACAACCTCGAGCTATCTGCAGCACGCTATTCTAGCTTCGATCGCGGTCGGTGATCACGAAGTCTTCTGCTCCTCATGCCGTGACAGCCGCGGGCAGAAGCGGCCGTACGGATAGAGCGATAAGCCTCGATCTTAGTCATATCCGAAGTTCCGTCTCCACTTACATCCGAAGTCCCGCCTTCCGCGCCTTTTTCTTCCTTCTTCTCTTATCATCGCGGCTACACGCGGCTCTCCCTTTGTTTACTCCTTTTGTTGACTTTGGCCCATCATTTTCCCCATGATCTGACCTTTTTGGATTGTTCCAATCGACGCTGATGAGGAATCGTTCGGTGCTGTCCCGAGTTGTCTGTTCCGTTCGACTCTCATCGTTCCTCTGGCACGATATCAGGCTCTGATCCTTCATTCAGGGGAAAGAAAGAAACAAAAAAAAAAAAAAAGGCGGGCCTGCGCGACGCACGTCAATCCCCCCTCTGCAAATCGCAATTCGACCCATACCCTCGGATCTCCTCCCCCTCTCCAGTGTATCATCCGGGGCGGGGCGGCCTCGCATCCACACACCATCCCCTTCCAACCCCCCGTTCAGATCCCCGATCTCCACTCTCCATCCATCATCCATCCATCTCCCCATCTAGCGCGAGCCATCGTGCGCGATGGAATGGATCGAGGCTCCACGAAAACGCGTCAAATGCCAAACCCGGCCGCGACAGGCCCCTCCCATTGGCCGCTCACACTGCTCACCCCCCTTCCTCACCCGATCCACTCTCCCACTTGGCGGAAAGCCTTCCACCCCACCCCCCGCTCTTCCCCCTATCTCCCTCATCCGACAGCAACCCATCCAGAGCGGTCTCATCCAGGGGATCGTTCGTCCTCCTTGTCCTGCCTTCTGCTTCCTGCCATTTTCACGCTTGTGACGCAGATGACGGCAGCAGCCGGGAAACCTCCTCGTGATCCATCGACCCATTCCTAGTGGACCTTCCCCAGTACGAGTATGCACCAACCCAGATGCCCTAACTCCCTTCTCCGCATCCCCGTGCTCCGTTGCTCTCGCACTGGTCCGAATGTCATGCGGCGATCGGCGAGACGATCAGTGCGCAGCGGCTCATCTTGCTCGGGAAACCGAGACAAACCACCGCCCCGGCCCCTGTTTTGCGTTTTCGGGCTTCATCTTCTCCCTCCCTTCTTCTCCTCCATCCCTGTCCTCCTCCACTTGGCCGGCGATCCCAGCACAGGCCCGCTCTGGACGGGAGTTCGGAAGGAGGGAGAGAACATACGATTCCTACGTAGGGAAGAAGGGGAAACTCGGGCCATGCGCTCGGAGTTTCCACTCGGCTTCCCCACGGCGGGGACAATGACGCTGCTTGGCAGGCGAGTTGCCTAAACCGACGACGGTCCGTGGATGGGCTGTTGTGTCCTCTTGCTGCGTAATAGTCTCCGAAGGTATGATGCAAAGTCTGCCCCAGTGGTTGGAGAAAGCATGGAGGAAGCTGCGGAAAAGCATGGATATATCCCACATGCTCGGCGTTCTCCGCGTCCGCACACTCCCACATCGAGACTGCGGACATACATCCAACACGCATACGTCCCCGCAGGCCGGATACACGCACGGCGTGGCACCTCTGTATCGGTCTTCGCAGCAGGTATATATCTTCCCATCTCCCTCTTCATAGTACCTTCCCCGTGCTGTGCGGATGGACGTGTCTTATTCATGCATGTTTCACAGCCCTATCCAGACGAGATGATGCCCCGTGTTGGACGTCCTTGATCCCAGAAGCCGTCCACCGTGTCGACTCAACTCGAGCCCAGTCGTGTCTTGTCCTCGGCCTTGTCCTTGCCCGTGTCCTTGCCCTTGTCCTTGTCTTTGCAGCACACGCCTGCACCCCTTCGAGCGTCTTGGCCAGTGCATGGATGCAGGGTCGAGCGCTCCGAAGCGTCGAGCAGCGGCAGCAGCAGCAGCAGCAGCAGAGGCCCGGAACAATACCCAAGAGCATCAGAGCGTCGAAACACCATCGCATCAGAGCCCCAGGAGCGCCAGATCGCCAGAGCATCAGAGCGCCGAACCACCATCCTGCTCGCTCGAACCATTGCATCGGGATTCGCGGATGCCTATTTCTGACCTAACTGCCCTCTCCGATCATTCTGGCTTCCTGACTCAGTCCACCTTCTCGAGGCGGGTGCTGGCCCTGTTGGCTTCCACTTACACGTTTCCTTAAGGCGGCCCTCTCTACGGCCCGCGTTCCCCCGGGAGGATCGCCAAGCTCTCTCCCTTTCTCTGTCTCTTCCATTCCTCTCTTCATCTCTCTTCCCCTCCTCCCCCAACACCCGTCTCTCATTCCCTCTTCTCCTCCTTATCTTTCCCCCTTTCCCCCTCCTCCTTTTTGGTCTCACTTCTTCCTGGCCATCGTTGTTGCTGCTTCAGTGTCTTTGTTGTGCACGTTGTCGACGTTGGGCCAGTGCCAAGTGCTGAAGAACTCGAGAAGAGAACAAGACAAACAAAGCGACAACTCAAAAAGAATTGACAACTCAAAAAGAATCGACAACTCAAAGCACAGAAAAAGGGAATCGAAGAAGAGACAACTCAAAGAAAAAAAAAGGACGGAGGAGCAACTCAAACAGAGAACAGGCTCAGCAACACTCAAGGAGAAGACAGACAAAGCGCCAGATCACGGCGGAAGAAGAATAGCCCAAAACAGACGCAAAGAAAGGGGAGCGTATCCGTTAGATCGGAGAAGACATGTCCCCTCACGCTGTCCCAAGGGAGTGCCTGGAGCACATCGACCTTCTCGCCGCTGAGCTCCGCAAATACTCCATCACCAGCAACGGCTTCCTCCCGGAGGAGGCCCCCCTCGCCAGACTCCCAGATCCCTACTACAACCCCTGGGAGCACATCGCGCAGAACCTTCCCGGCCTGATACGCGACCGCCGCATCCACGCCGTCGTGGGCGAGCTGCGCGTGCTATCGACGGACCGGCTCTTGTCATTGCCGGAGTATAGGAGGGCGTACCTCCTGCTGGCGTACATCACGCACGCCCACATCTGGGGGGGCGACAAGCCTAACGATGTGAGTTGAGTTTGATGGTCATGATATCGAGCTTCCCTGGCAGCAGAGACATGGACGAATTTCGAAGTCTTTCGCAGCTGGCCATGATCCCTCACTGACTCTCCTTCAGGTCCTCCCCCCACAAATCACCATCCCCCTCCTAGCCGTCTCCGCTCACCTCGAGCTGCCCCCCACCCTGACCTACGCCGCCGTCTGCCTCTGGAACTTCACTGTCTCCTCTCCCAGCAGCAGCAGCATCATCAACAGCAGCAGCATCGCCGGCTCCAGTCCCGGACCTTCCCCCGCCTTCGGCAACATCGAGTCCCTTCGCTCCCTCGTCTCCTTCACAGGCACCCCCTCCGAGTCCTGGTTCTCCCTCATCTCCGTCGCCATGGAGGCCCGCGCGTCCTCCATCCTGACCACCATGCTCGCCGCCCTTGACGCCGTCAAGGCCCGCGATTACGACGTCGTCGCGGGGGCCCTGCTCGAGCTCGCCCGCTGCATTGACTCCGTCAGCCGCCTCCTCGAGCGCATGTACGAGGGCTGCGACCCGCACGTCTTCTACCACCAGATCCGCCCCTTCCTCGCGGGCACCATGAACATGCAGGCCGCGGGCCTGCCGCGCGGCGTCTTCTACGACAGGGGCGGCGGGGCGGGCGAGTGGCGCCAGCTCAGGGGGGGCAGCAACGGGCAGAGCTCGCTGATCCAGTTCTTCGACGTCGTGCTCGGCGTGGATCACAAGGGGGATGGCGGGGATGCCAACAACACCAACACCAACAGCAGCAGCAGCAGCAGCAGCAAAGACAGCTTCCACGCCCAGGTGAGGGAGTACATGCCCGGCCCGCACAGGCGCTTCCTCGTCCACGCCATGCGCCTCGGCAGCATCCGCGAGCTCGCCCTCGTCCCGCCCGCCACGGAAGAGCAGCACCGCCTGCGCGCTGCGTACCAGAGGGCCACCGACGCGCTGGCCCATTTCAGGAACAAGCACATCCAGATCGTCACGCGGTACATCATCCTGCCGTCGAGACAACAGCAGCAGCGCAAATCAGCAGATGGTGCTGCTACGTGTCCCGCCACGGGGATGACAGCGGGAGCCGGATACGGTGGATGTGGAGCCGGCTATGGTGGGTGCCACGGGGCCGGCGCGGAGTACAGGCGGCAGAACCTGGCGAGCTCGTCGATGGCCAGGAAGGGCGAGGAGCTGACGGGCACGGGGGGCACGAGGCTCGTGCCTTTCTTGAGGCAGGCGAGGGACGAGACGATCGCGGCGGGCAGGCTGGAGAGGGTGAGGGAGGGGTGATAAGGGCAAGGTGATGAGCATCTCGGTGAGCGTCGTGTGGAGCATCGTGTGGAGCATCGTGATGGGTGAAGATGATTGCTGGCAGTCTCTACGGTCTGATCTTTTCTTTCCTTTTTTCAGGGGTTGTCCTACCTCTCTTCTTTTCTCATGGGTTGTTTTACTTCATTACTTCCTCGCCTGGTTTGGCTGTTGTTGTATCTCATCTTGGATACTCCCTCCCTGGATGGATCCGCGGACAAGTAGCATAGATGATGGTGAAAGGCGTTTTTCTTCCCTTTTGATATATTAGACATTGAATCCCTGTACGTATAACTAGTACGAGCTCTTTGCGGTGGCCGTAAATGAGGAGTATGTGACTCTACTCAGGAGGACTTGAATGCGTCCCTGATCCTGCTGCCCCCACCACACTCC
>NIGD01000001.1:7795219-7812434 GCA_003055185.1 Escovopsis sp. TC
CCCCCCCCCCCCCCCCCCCCCCCCCTTTTTTTTTATCCCAGGACGAATTCAAGTCCCCCCCGAGCCTCATCCAACATCCCATCCGTCCACATGAAGAGACGACAGAGATACCCAGAAAGATCCAAGAATGAAACAACTGTCAAAACAGAAAACGATGGAAACGATGGACACACTTTTTCATCCCCGTACCCATATCATCCTCCGCCATGCCGCTGAATGCGAGCTAAAATCTCCAAGCAGGTCTCCAAACCAGAGCGGCACAGCAACTGCCTGCCACCTCCTCGAGCAGGATTCACACCCCGCCAAGCCCGAACGGCACGCCCCAGAACGGCGCGCGCAGGATCTCCCCTGAAAGATCGGTCAGCATCTTCATCACCTCGAAGTTCGAAGAAGGTGTATTGGTGGGATGGGTTGGGAAGGGGTGTCTGCTCCGCCAACAGGCCTCGCAAGTCAACATACCAAGGGCCGTGTCGTGCTCAGCGCCCGACAGGAATTCAGGAATAGGAAAGCGGTTTCCGCCAGCGGGAGCGGCGGCGCTCCTCGAGCGACCGTCTCCGGGCCCCCAAGAGCCCTCAGGCATGCCGAATTGGGCAGCGAGTGCCAGTACGCCCGCTGGGACGGGCTCCCACGAGCCGTCAGGCATGTCGTCTTCGGCGGCGAGTGCCAGTACGCCCGCTGAGACGGGCTCCCACGAGCCGTCAGGCATGTCGTCTTCGGCGGCGAGTGCCACTTCGCCCGACGGGACGGGCTCAGGCTCGTCGCCTTCGGCAGGGAATGCCACTTCGCCCGACGGGACGGGCTCGGCCTCTGGCGTAGGCGGCGCTGGAGCCTGAGACGCTGCCTGTGCTGCCCCCATCCAAGGCTGACCCGGGAAACACGGCGGAGCCTCCGGGTTGAATCGGAAAGCCTTCTTCGCCGGAGGCGGAGGCGGAGGCGGGCCAGCAGCAGCAGCCGGGAGGGCAACTCCATCCCTGCTCGTCGAGGCACCACTCGAGGACGGCTCTGCGTCGCTGGAGCCCCGGTTGGTGGTCTGCACAATAGGGCTGATCGAGCGACCGGGGAGACGGCCGTGGACTATCTCGGCGGCCCTGCGCAGTAGTTCGTCTTGCTCGTCGATCTGAGCCTGGACGTCGAAGTTCCGGGGAAGCGGGTAGGGATTGTTCCTCAGGCGGCGGGAGAGGGCGCTGGCGTGGGCGTCGGAGAGTCGGTACATGTTGTTGACCGACTTGCGAATGTCCTCGAGCTCGGACATCTTGTCGGCTTTCTGGCTGGTGTCGGGCCCGGTGGCATGCTGCTCGAGAGACTGCTCCCCCATCCAAGCCTCCATCTGGGAAACTCCGAGCAGCCCCTCGAGCTCACCCTTCGCCTCCTTCTCCTCCTCCTCCTCTTCCTTCTCTACCTCTTTTTTCTTCTCCTCCTCTATCTCTTCATTCTCCTCGTTGAGGAAGTTCTCCATCGTCCGCACCTCCATATGATCGATGATGGGGCGCCTCTCTGCCTGCTCCTCTGCCTCCTGCGCCGCCTCTTCCTCTGCCTCCTCCTCTGTCTCCTCCTCTGTATCCTCCTCTGTATTCTCCTCAGCCTCCTCCACTGCCTCCTCCACTGCCTCTTCCACTGCCTCCTCCTCTGCATCCTCCTCTGTCTCCTCCTCTGTCCCCTCCTCTGTCTCCTCCTCTGTCTCCTCCTCTGTCTCCTCCTCTGTCTCCTCCTCTGTTTCCTCCTCTGCCTTCTCGTCTGCCTTCTCCTCTGCCTTCTTCTTTGTCTCCTCTTTCTCTTTCTTCGTCTTTTCCTCCTTCTCTCTCCTCTCCTTAAAAAGATTCTCTACCGTCTGCATTTCTATCTCGTACATTCTCATAAGCCTTCTAGGCTCACTCTCGTCCTCCCTCTCCTCTTCATCTTTCTTCTTCTCCCCCTCCCCCTCCCCCTCCTTCTCATTCTCATTTTTATTCTTCTTTTCTCTCTTCTTCTCCGTCTTCTCTCCTCCCTTTTCCTCCTCCTTCCCCTCATTCTGCTTCTGCTTTTGCTTCTGCTCGTGCTTCATCTTTTCCTGACTCTTCTCTTTCTCCTCCTCCTTCTTCTCCTCCTTCGGCTTCTGCTCCTCCTCCTCCTGCTCCTGCTTCTCCTCTTTCTCCTCCTTCTCCGCCTGCTCGTTCTTCTCCACTACCTTATTCATCACTTCCTCCTCCCTCTCTCTGATTTCCACTGCATTCTCCCCCTCTTTCTCCACCAGTGGTTTTACAACCATCGGCTCCTCCATTTTCCCGTCGAAAGCAATCAGGAGACCTTCTGGGCCGCCCGGGAGCGCTCAACGGCCCCCAGATCGATTTCCTCACCCGCCCGTAGTCAACAAAGAGCAACTTCTTCTCTGTCAAGTTTGTCAAGGTTTTTGAATTCTTGTCTACCAAAAGGTCTTTGTGGTTGAAGGATGAAGAAAAGGTCTGAGCTACAAGCCCGGGGCGCAAGCATATAAGGGTGGGCGTAGGGTTCCTCGTCGGCTGGAGGCGACTGACTCCAGAACAACGTCATTCAGACAAATACCCTCGAAGAGAGCTCTTGGGGAGACCCCCAGCGCTTATCTGGCTCTTCACTAGCCCAGAGAAAAACCGGCCGTTCAAGACCGTCGGGACGAATTTCGTCTTGGAAGAGTGAAGCCACAAGCACGCCAGGCGGAGAGGTGGAACCAAGGATATAAAGGGCCCCCTCAGGCAGAAACAGCTAGTTCCACTCGGGCCGGTCCGTTGCTGTCTTGAGGGAACGAGCATGCGGAAAGGCCTTTGTATACCAAGTTCCATAATGGGAACTCAATTTCCGTAATGAGTTCTCGAGCTCCATGATGACCTCTCCAGCCCCATCATGACTTCTCAAGCCCCATGAAGGCTGCTCATGCTCCATCGTGACTGCTCAAGCTTCAGCATGACTTCTCAAGCTCCACCATGACTTCGCAGACTTCCTTTAACCCGGGAAGCCCGAGACGACAAAAAGGGGCTTCGACCAGGGCTGGCGTCGCAGCCACCAGACGCCAAAACACAGTCGATGATGTCACGAAGATGGCACGACTCGCAGATCCCTCACAGAGAATCGTCTGTTACCCCTGGACTAGTCAAGGCTTGCAGCAGCCACGCCGCGCTTTCCGATGTTCTGCTGCTGAATCCGGTGTTGTTGCCTGGTTCCTTGTGGGAAGTGGAAAAAGGGGTTCGGAGTCGCTCGGGATGATGCAGCGTGAGATCCGTGTTACAGGGTAGGTCGAGACGGAATGGGGGAAATCGCTGAAAATTGCATGAATCTGGGAGGGACGCGCTTCGTGAGGGAGACGCGTTTCAGGCGAGATTCACGCTGACGACGACCTGATCATTTCTCGGATTGGATCTTGAGTGGTCTGCAGCTACAAGACAATTGAGGCTGTCCTCAATTTTCTTTTTTCCCCCTTTCTTGCCGTTTACGGGATTCTTGCTGCTCTCCTCCACGTCTCTTCTCCCGCCATGCCGCCCAAGAAGCGTGCTCTCGATGACGCCGTCCAGCCCGTGGTCAAGAGGCGTTCCGCCCGGCAGGCCGCCAGGCCCAGGGGTGACGAGGATGAGGGTGTGAAGCCGGAGACCGGGAAGCGAAGTGGTGGGCAGCAGAATGGCAGCATTCCAGAGGACCGGAAGCTAGATGGCGCGAAGCCCAAGGCAGACAAGCCCAAGGCACCCAAGCAGGTCCAAGGGGGGAAGGCATCTGCCGGCAGAGCCGTCTCAGAGGATCCAGACGTGGAATCGCTGCCGGCCGTAAATCCGGAAGCTCCGCGTCACGAGGGCGAGTGGTACTGGCTGATGAAGGCCGAGCCGGAGACCCGGTACGAGAACGGAATCGACGTGCGGTTCTCGATCGACGACCTGCGTGCGAGGAGGAAGCCTGAGGGATGGGATGGTATGGCGCAGCCTGCGGAGGCCTGTTCTTTTCCCTTGTCCGCTGCCACATGCTAATACGTGTGCCTGGCCTTGCTATTGTACAGGAATCAGGGCATATGCCGCTCGCAATAACATGAGGAGCATGAACGCTGGGGACAAGGCCTTCTTTTACCACTCCAACTGCAAGGAGCCCGGGATCGTGGGCATCATGGAGATTGTCAAGGAGTTTTCCGAGGACAGTGAGAGCCCCCTCCCTGAAATGAGCTCTGTCATCTCCCTCACATTCACTCCCGAAAAAGGCCCCCTCCCCCCTCCAAGGAAGAAATCAAGTAAAAAAAATCAAGAATACCCAAATCAGATCTATCTCTTGGATCGTTACTAACGCGACTTCCAGAGTCCGCCCGCCGCCCCGGCACGCCATACTACGACCCGCAGTCCACACGCGAGAACCAGCGGTGGAGCCTCGTGCACGTCGAGTTCCGCACCAAGTTCGCGGTGCCGATCCTCCTGTCTGAGCTGCGCGAGCTGGGGCGCGAGGGCGGGCCGCTCGCGTCCATGCAGCTCCTCAAGCAGAGCCGGCTGAGCGTCACGCGTGTGAGCGGTGGGGAGTGGGCGGCGCTGTGCGAGCTGGCGGACCGCAAGGCGAGGGAGGCGGGGCTGGAGCACGAGACTTCGAGGCTGTGAATTGGTCTCGATGTCTCCCCCCGAAGCATCCATGCAAAGAAGAGATGGATGACGTCGCGCCGGTCTCGCGATTTGAGACTCGAGCACTTTTGTCGACGAGGACGTGGGGTCTGGCTGCGGAGGGGGGAAGACTCCGGGCATGCAACAACGATGGCAGTCTGGGAGAGGGGACGAGAAGGCGGCGTTCAGAGGGGGAGCACCTCCAGAGCACAAGGCTGAGCGTGAGCAAATCCCATGGGGCCAACGAAGATGTGAAGCATGTGGACATCGCTTGTCCATCAAAGAAAGAGAGACAACACTGAAGTCGAAAGATTACGCATGTGGTCAATAGCAAAACGAAGAGTCCAAAGGAAAAAAAAAAGAAAGAAAAAGAAATGCACTCCTCGAGGAAGGCTCGAACTTCCAACCTCCTGATTAACAGTCAGACGCGCTAGCCAATTGCGCCATCGAGGATTCATGCTCAACCATCAGCTTGCAGCAATTTATGAACGATGCCAGACCCGGTCAGCATGAATCTCATCCGTATGGTCGCCTGCGTGAGGCAATCCAGGTACGAGATTCCGAGGGCATGCATTATCGAGTTGGTGTTGTCGAAGCAACTTCGAGTCTTCACAATCGGGGGACCCGTTCAAGTACTACTAGGTATGTACCAGTACGAGGACGGCACACGAAAGGATTCTCTGATGGATTCTGTTTGATCCCATGAGGCAAGACAAGGCCGCTGGACAGTTCTAGCTGGAGGTGCTTGCAGGACGCGCCACCGTCTGAGGCATCCACGCATGCATGCATGGATGCATGTCGCCTGGGAGTCAACATGAACCTGTTGGCTGCCTCGACTCCATGAATGGACTGCCTTGCACACGTCACTTCAGAGATGGAGTCTTCCAGGTATGTATGCTGGCCAGCTCCCACCATCCCTCCTTTCCTCCAGCACCTCCTCCTCCTCCACAACAACCTTCCAACCTCCAACCTCCAACCTCCAGCCTCCAACTCCTCATTCCTCGCTCTTCGCTCCATTCGCGCTACAGCACACAGCATAGTAAAGCTAGGCACATCCATTGACATGCCCCAGGTCAGTCGAGGCTCAAAAGTTTCTTCTTCCCCTCCCTCACCAAAGCAACAAACAAGGGTTGGTTGGTTTTTTTTGTTTGGATTTGCTCTGGGATCGGGACTTCTTTTCTGACCTGGACTGTTTTGTTTTTTGGGACTTGTACTCGCACAGCGTAGGTTGCCTTCCGATCGGCTCAAGTTTTGTCGGATCTTGTCGTCGAAGTCTTGGTGATGTCGTCCTGGCATTCTTCGTGGAGCTTTGGCTTCCTTGTTTGTCCCCTGTTGGCCCATCCCTCGAGTTCGCTTGCCGGCCCAACAATGTTGATCCTCATGGATCGAACATGCGCAATAGACTATGTGAAGTGTCTCATTTGTGACGCCCATGACTGGCCTGCGTTATGCTCAACATCAACGACCAGAGAAGGTCGAGGCGTCGATCGCAACGTGGGCAACTTGTTCAACAACTCGAGACCGCTGTGACACATTGATATATCTGATTGATGTCTCCCAATCTTTGTCCTGCCGATCCTCGCACCGCCCTAAAACCACCGGACGACCGACATGTGCTACGCCCCTGATCAATCAAGGGGTCCCGCGGCGGGAAAAGGGGGGAACACCATCACTCTTGAAAAATCGGTCTCTGCCAGCACACGGCGCTCAGCTTCATACATCCCATGGCTGCATCGAGCTCAATCCCACGAGCTGAGACAAGGCCAAGGACGCGAGCGACATGTTGAGCGTCACGGAGACCCAGAAGGTCTTCGACGACCACAACCACACAAAAGGGAGGGGCAAGGGCCTCGACAAGATGGCGACCATGCAATGAGATCTTATTCCTATCCTCGAGGTTGTCATGAGGTCCTCGTGCTGATGTCTCCAATGACCAGTCCTCCCCCCCTCCCCTCCCTTTCCCATTCAAAGGAAAGTCAGTGAAAGACACGAAGAAAGGAGAATCAAAAGACAACGCTCGCTCACGCTTCTCTCAGCCTACCAAGTATCCTACTTGCCTGGCCTAGATGTAGTTGATGAAAGTGCCATGGGCCAGGCCTGCACAATCTACTCCTCGCAGTCCCAACTTTTCTCACTACTCCGAGATTTCCTCCACATTCAAGAAAACCGACATGCTTGCCAAAAGCACCGGGCCTGTCATCGTGTGATAAACGGAGGTCGGGCTGATCCGCGGCGGAAAGATCGCGATTCCCCGGGGTGAAAAGTCTGGCGCGTGTCTTGCTCACGAGCTCATCCCTCCGATTTCATCAAGTTCTTCCACAGCAGAGACACGCATGGGCAGAGGCTGGTCGTGATGAAGGAGATCGTGACGAAAGCTCGGCACGCCGGCGACCCGTCGAGGCGACACTGCTGCTTCTTCAGGGGACACGGGTAATGCCTCGCGAAGAGGGGGATCTTGGCCTGTGCGCTCTGGGCCTGGCAGTCTCTGAGCCATTGAACCATCTGATGGCTTTGCGGGCTGTCGAGATACTGGTTGATGATCTTGGAGTTGTCCCTGGCATCCCAACTGGTGGTAGAAGGAATCAACGGTCAGTGACTCGTGGCCAGGTGGAGTCAGGGTTGAGGAGTTCCTTTCTTGGAAAGGGGCTTAGAACGGACTGGGAAGGGGTTGGGAAGGGTTGGAGAAGGGGTATCGAGGGGCTTTGCAAGGGGTCAGCCTGAGATACCTCGGGAGGGAGAAGATCTCCGGGCGGAAGAGAGGGCTGAAATTGACATGGCATTGGAAGGGGTCGAGTCTCGCGCAGAGGCTCCAGTGTTTGGAACCGGCCTGGACGAGCAGGAAACAGCCCTGCGCGTCGGACTAGGTATATCGAATTCCTAGAGAAACTCGTAGACGCGTTTGATCCGGGGCTGTTTCAGCCCGAACCGCTTATAGAAGGCGAGGGAGATGACGACGCTGGCGAAGGAGAAGCGGAAGTTCTGGAAGTCGAGCTGGGACCTCTTGCGAATGGCGTGGATCAGGAAGCCCCGGAACCCCTGAGGGTGCCCCTGCGCCGCGGCAGACTGATGGAGGCCCTGTATCCCCTGAGTCCAGAAGAGCAGGGGGTCAACGTCCCAGATCTTGTTCTGGCGAGCCACTTCGGCCAAGGCGGCCGGCAATGGTGTCCGGAAGTTGCGCGGATTCCGGCTCGCTTCTGCAATCATGATGAGTCCATGGGATCAATCCATGCATTGTCCTGCGTGAGCGGCCGGGGGAAGTCGCATGCGTGCACGTCTGGACGGGATTCCTCTGCTTTGCATGCATGCATGCAGCATGTACATGTGCGGTCACAGAAGCTGTCTCGTTCACGACATCTATGGACATGTGGACGCGTCTTGAATGACGTAGGGAAGAAGCTCGACAGGAAAGATTCATCTATGAGATGCTACGGGTAGACGTGCCAAATCTAAACACTGGACACTGGTATGGCCACCCCTGACGTCTGTTTGCCTGCAGTAGAAGCCAATCGGGCAAGACACGCGGAGCAGACGGGAGAAGTGCTCGCAGCAGGTAACAGAGAAAGTCACGATCTCCCGGAACTCATCCCGTCACCCCCGTGAGCCGAGGCAGCCCTGCGATGAGATCCTGATCTAGACTTTCTTGGAATCGTCTTTGCGTCGTCTCCCTATGCCGTGGGGGAGGCTTGCTGCCCATGTCGACGACCGGATCTTGTTCGTCCTCTGCCTATAACGACAGGCTTTCCCCCAAGGTCCACGACACCTGCGTCCTTGCTCGTTCTTTTTCCTCGGGGGTGCTCCGGTAAGAGCGCCTCAGGGGAGTGTTTTCTGGGAGTGGGCCCCCTGAGGAACTCGCAGAGCGATCCCGGGGGGTGCTCACAGAGTCGGGAGTTGTAGATTCCAGAATCACGGATATTCCTCGCGACTTTGCCATTGTAGAATAGGCATCACTCGGCATCGAAATTTGAAGTCTTCCGGCTTGGTATGATATTGACTTCACGATGTGTACACCGCGTGAGATCGAGATTACTGTACGTGAGGGGTGGTTGCATTTGAGCATCAAATCTCCCCAACCTTTCCATGCATCCTGATGCCGGAGAAAGGCCACAAAGCCTACCCCTGAAGCTTGTCGTGATGCTCACGCAGGACGTCCAGGACATGATCGTACGCGGCGACGTTGTTGCACCTGCTCTGGATGTGGGGCTCCAAGACTTGCGCAAAGGCGTCGAAACATTCAAACAAGCACGCGTAATGATCAGACCAGATCTCGCGCTCGTGCTTGCGGGTCCTGGAGTCCATCAGGATCATGCGCCTCAAGCTCCCCAGATCGAAAAGAGGCATGGCGGGCCATTTCTCGTGCGCAAAGATGCGCCGACCATGGGACGGGCCGGGCCCGTCGTAATGGGTGCAGATCCAGTAGAGGACCCAGAAGAAGGACTCCAGGTCGTCTTCAAGGAAATGATCGCCTTCTTCTCGAAGGACACTGCTCGACATGAAAGCAATGGTTCCTGTCCGAGTAGAAAGATCCAAAGTGGAGATCCGGTTCACCCAAACTGCGTGGTCTAGGTCGATGACGAATGCCCTCCTAGTAGGATCTGCCTGGTCCTCGTTGATCATCAGATTCGAGATCGAAATATCTCGATGGAGGATTCCCGCCTCGAAGAGCTGTCTGTGCCCCTGAATACATTGTACTAGGTACTGGAGTAAGAGGGCCGGTGACTCTGCATAGTAGATGGGCTTGCCACCGTCTATCAATATGATGCGTTGGACAAGCCGATCGGCGTTGTCAAGCTGCTGTTTGATCCGCTTCTCGTCAGACGATTCAGCAAAGCCAGCTTGGCTTGAGGATCGCTTTTCGCTTGCCGCATAATCCGCAGAGCTTGTGAATCTGCCGATTAGGGGTTCTGGGGCTGGAACGTAGGGCTTTCCCTCGGACAGGTCGACGTTATGCCGAACATCGTTGCGGATCTTAAGGACGTTCCAATGGTGAGACATGCGGACGATGTTCTTGAGGCCTTTCTCACTTGCGTGTCGGAGGAGCTCGGGCTCTTGGCGGTCAGGAGGCTGAGATGATTGTTTGAGGATTCGGACTGAAGTTTCGCCCTCAAAGACACCTCTCCATATGGCTGTTGCCCTGGTCTTGATACCATTGGGCGGTTTTACCAATTCCAGGAGGAAGAAGCGTCGTTTGGGCTTGGTTGGGACCATGATGTAAGGAGGATCTCCATTGACTTCGCAAAGAAACGGATGAAAACCAATGGCTTGACGGGACATGCAATGCAAGCCAAGGAAGAATTGAGAAAATCCTGTCGGATCCTCTTGAAGATGCATCGGGGACGAGCCGATGGCTCCGAGACGGTCCAAGTGCCAGACGCGCAGGATTGCACCGCACAAGGTGAGGCCCAAGACGGAAGACCGCATTGGCTGGTTGTTGAAAACCTCTGCAGCATACTTTGCAAGATCATAGAAGGACATATGGCCATCTTCCTTGGCGTTGCTCTTGAGCTCGATTGGCACCATGACCTGGTCCCATCCTTCAGCGTCTTGAGTAGGCGTATTGGAGACACGCAGAAATGCTGCGTCGACTTTGCGCTCGGACAGGTCGCTTTGCGTTGGAAGATCGGCCTTGGGGTGTGAAGAGGAGCACTGCGGAGAGATGAATTGCTCAGGCCGCAGCTCCAAGTCGGGCTCCTGCTGCGCAAGCTCACTCAAGAAGGAGTGTGCCTCGCGAGACAAACGACAAAGCCAATTCTTGACATTTGTCTCGGTCGGGTTTTCGGGCCAGGTTTCCAGCCGGGACTCCGTGATGCTTAAGATGCCCTTTTGTTGCAGTCTCTGGATCCATCTCGTCCTTACCGCTTCAAGACCCACTGGGAGGATGCAAAGACAATCGAAGAAAGAGTCCACGTCTTGAACGAGAACACCAAGCTCGGCTTTCAACACTGGCCGCATGATATCAAGATGGTAATAGCTATCGATGCAGCTAGCGGTCGAGAATGCTAGTGGTGTGGTGGGACATACTAGAGGGGTAGCGGCGGGAGGCTCGTCGACTGCTTCAGCGACGGCGCGAGAAGGCGTGGTGGTCGGTGGCTCGTCGACTGCTTCCACGGCGGCGTGGGGAAAGCGGGCGGCGGGGTCATCGCCGACAGCACTTGTCGCGAAAGAAGCAACGGCTGAAGTCAACGCGAGAAATTTCTCCTCGTCGCTCCAGCCCTCGATCATCGCGACCAGGACGGGAGTCAAGAATCGATGTGCCGTGTCGATGGATCCCTTCAGGGTTGCGATGTTTGCGGCGAGGGAATCCGCCACTTCGGTGAAGGCACCTAGGGCCTCGATGGACAAGAAAATGAGGACTGCCGGACAATGAGTTAGTATCTACTAGCAGTAGTAACTTTATGATGCCCGCTTCGTCAGGAAAACGCAAGCAGAGGGGCTTACCGTCATTCGGAAGCTGGTCGAGCGCGGCGGCATTTGGAGGAACATTTTTGGCGGCGCAGACCTCGAGAAAGTATGCCAAGAAGTGATCGAGCTCGGCCCTTGAGATGTTGGCCATTGCGATAAGCCTTTTGATGCTGAAGAAAGGCGTGTATTGCACCCAAGCGGTGCGGTCGTTGTGCGGTCGTTGTGCGGTCGTTGTGCGGTCGTTGTGCGATGTGATTGTCTTGGAGAGAAGGTGAAAACACAAGGAAACCTCGTTCGGATTTGCGGAAGATGGATCTGTCCATGTGGAGGGGGAATGTGCCTAGTGGAATTGCGCGACGTTCAATGACATCAGTCTTAAGAACATTGAAGTTTGATAGCACGTCATCAACACCGTACCTAGTAGACGGCGGGTTTCACTCACTGAATCCAGATGGTAGAGAGGGGAGGTCCGGGACGTTGGTGATCGAGGTCAATTCTTGGTTGTGGAAGACAGAGAAAGGCGGAGCAGCTTGAGTCCTTTGGCGGTGACTGCGAGCGCCTTTTGTCCTCCATTCTTTCCTTCCTGTCTGTTCCGGCCCCTTTCCATCACTGACTCACTCTTTGATTTCTGCAACAACTTGCCATCTCAAAGTGGATGGATCCATGGTAGTACTGAGTCAAAGATAGGGGAATAGAGAACAGCGTCCTGCTGTATGGAAGTGCTTCAAGATCTGTATTCATGGGGCAACCCACTTTGAGTCTGGCACGTGGGCTCGTACAGTACAAGCAGCATTGCCATGAGGTCCTGGACGCAGCTCTCTTCATGTCCCTTCTCAGGGATTCAACCGAGAAGGACGTCTGTTCGTTCTCGCACGATCCCACGAGATGCCCGACCTTCGTCCCCTTGTCTGCAGAAAATGAAGTCGATCTAGGATGTTCAGATGTGATCCTTTTCGCTTTACACAATCACAAATACGTCCAGACCAGGTTCCCAATTTCTGGAAACGGCTACCAGTATCCACTTCTCAAGGTCTATAGTATCACAGGTAAAGAATCTACTCAGGATTGTTCGGTAAGTTACGAGTGGGTATACTAGGTAGGTATGCACACAGTGAAAGATTGAGTTGAGGTTTGGATTGACGTTTGTGTACGGAGGTCGTCTTGTCTTTACGAAGAGTGTTTCTACCTGCAAAGGTCGTCTTACAGAAGGCAATCTCTACCAAATGGTCTCTCATGCTCGAGGTCGAACTTCTGAGCTGTTCACTCAAGGTCATGAAGGGGGAAGATTGTTCAACGTCGGTAACAAAGGCATCAGAGAGAGAGGTACGGACGCGGAAGCTCAATTTCCGTGTTTGTCTTGCCCTTTTCTGCTTGATGCTGATATCTGTTCCTCAATGCTCGATCTTCAGTCTCGAAATTGATTCCAGAACAACCCACAAATACTAGAGGAGGTAAGTTGAGAGCCTCAAGTTGGCCATGGTTGAGCCAACTCATTTGATGCCACGATGTTTGATGGAACTCTAACAGGGTTCCCACATGTGCCTGCACATGTTATAGAAGTACTAACCCAAGGTTAGTACATGTAGGTACATGTACTGAACGCGGCCGAGACGTGCGCTGACGGCAGCAGCTCGATGCTTCCTGCCAAGTTGAAGCTGGGGATGATTCTCGCCTTTGAGAAGGAATGACCCAGGCATGAGGGAAGAGGCAGGAACGAGGCAGGCGGGAGAGAACACGTGTGATGTTGCAAAAACACCACAACACCACGCCACCACGCCACCACGACACCACGACACCACGACACCACGACACCACGACACCACGACACCACGACACCACGACAAAGAGCATCGCCATCTCCAGCAGTTTGAACCATGCCCACTTGACTCTGCTCCTCCGCAGATCTCCTGCTCCCCTCACCGATTCGGCGACGAGCGGGCGGACGAGCGAACGGACCCCTCCCACAGAATCAGCCCACTTGTCGATCTCTTGCGACCAACAGCATGTCAACCCATCGACGACCCTTCCTCGCCTCGTCGGTTGGACCCACCGACCTTGCAAGTTCCCCGCATCGTCCCCGGCGGCATGCCCGAGACGCCACTTCCACCAGAGGGAGAGACTTCCAACTCCCTCTCCGAGATCCTCGTGTCTCAGCATCATGTGCTGCCGTCACGCCCCACGTCATTTCCAATATCCACCACCATGAAGAAACGGACGCAGAGATGCCACCTCCTTGCCAGTCTGTGAAGCCCACCCCTCTGCCCTCCCATCTTTTGCTTCATCTTCTTTCCAAAACTATCCTTCCCTTTTCTCCTCCTCTTTGCAGGAACTTGGCCAGTCGCCTAAAGCTTCCGACGTCCGATGCACGTCATACTTGCCTACACCGTCCCTTGAAATGTCTCAGTCGAAGCAGGCCGCACCTCAAGGCTGGAGAACATCGAGATTTCTGACCTACAAAGAGCAAAATCCTGCTTCCGTTTCGGGATATGGAAGAACACTCATCTCGCCGCGTTGAGGCTGCACTTTCCTCGGCGTGTTTCGCCTTGGGTATCCTGCGGTGAAGGGTCTCTCCCTCTTGAGCATTGATCTTCGGCCACACCTCCCTTCGGCATCACCATTCGCCAGGCTCGATCGACGCACCAAAGTCTTGGATCGCCGACAGACACGCACGCGAGGGCCGAGACAATGGTCTGGAGAACAGCCTGGCACGGCCCCTCCCCATCCTGCTGCTGCCGCTCCTCCGGCCGTGTCCCGGCTCCGCAGTCGCGTGCGTGTGTTTGTCCAATAATGCTGTTGCACCGGGTCACCAACTCCCAGCACACATTTCTTGTCTGCTCCCTTTTCGCGAGCCGCCTCGACGAGGAGACAACAAACACAACTCGGCCATCTGGGATGGGGGAATGAAGGGATGGATGTGCCGGCTAGCCGCATGCATGTTTGGTGCTCCCCTTCGATGCTTCTCACCAGTCGCAGGCCTCGGAACTCCCCCGAGATCGGCGATCAGATTTCTGGCCCGTGGAGAAACGTCGTCGAATTCATCCCCGTCCGATACCTGATAGCCTCTCGAGTGGCCTCGTCCGCGTCGGCTCTGTAGGGATCTAGACTCGATGATCCTTCTGCCAATACGGAGTACGAGAAGATACGAGGACGTACATCCACGCGAGGTTCGCAGCAGATGCCTTCAGCACAAAGGCCGGTCTTAGAGGGCAAACATGCGCAGTACACACATACCAGCAGGCGTTGAAACACGCGAATCCAACAGTCACACAAAAACCCTCCTGTATGGGCCTGGAGGAGCGGATTCCGCAACAAGGGGGAGAACCGGGGGTGGAATGGAACCCTGAAAACTTCCAAGACCGAAGCCCATGCCGTCGCTTGATCGCCAGCCGACGTCAAAACGCACTCCCTGCACAACAAGGGATGTGGCTGCAGCGGAGACGCACCTGTCTGAAGGAATGGGGGCGGCTCATCATATATCGCAAACAGGTATGCAAGGGACCTGGAGCTCGGGAGCTCTTTGACAAAAACCGAACCACCGAAAACCACCATGGAGACTTCATTGCTTTTTCCCTTTGGCTGTGTCCATCCCCACACCCGTGGTCCTTGGCGAGCCCTATTGGTTTGTGGCCGAGCGTCTGAACGCCATGCGCCTTCTCGTCACCGGAACCGCCGCACATCTCGAACCCTGGCAACGAGATCCGAGCGCGATCGCGAAGCCAAATGCGCATTCTATGCGGGAGACCCTCCTTTTCGCACCGGTCCTTTGATACTCGTATTCGCACCCTCACCAGTACTCACCGCCGCCCTCCCCTTGAACCCCTCCCCCATCGGCTACAATGCGGGGTAATACATGTCTGACTGGAAGTTGCCGATTTCTCGCGCTAATAAGAAGCAGGAAGGGCGGTGCAACGAGGGGTGTTGGGATGAGCGAGTCGACATCGCAGGCCACGAGGAACCGTATCGCCCTCCTTCTGACCCGGGCGGGAAGCTCTCGAATACTGTACCTCCGATCTCGAGAACCTGTTTACAGCCGCGACTCAGGGTAACCGTAGCCGGAGAAACGTGGAAGTCGGTCAGTTGGCTCGCCTTCGTCATCGCTTCCACAACTGTTAAGAACTTCCTCGCATATTTCATGCGCCGACATTCGCCCTTCCCTTAGCATCTTTCGGCTGGTGAAGGGGCATTTAAAACAAGAACAATTCCTATATCAAACCGGCCCCTAACCAAGTCCCGAAGAATCTTGTTCTGAACCAAATATCCATTCATCACTACCATCATCACCACCACAACCATTTTCATCACCTCCATATCTTCATCATCACCTTCATATCATCATCACCATCACCATCACTACCTCCACCATCACCACCACCATCACCACCACCATCACCACCACCATCACCACCACCATCATTATCATCACCTTCACTTCGCACCAGCCACGATGATTATCATGAACAAGAGCTTGCACGCCGCTCGGCGGCTCGTGGCCGGGGCCCGAGATATGTCGACCGCGGCGATGACGCTGTCGACCACGCCCGTGAGATATAGTATGCCCCCCGGTTTCACAGCCACCGTCGGACACCTTGAGACATTCATCCTTCCCGAGAAGGTCTGCGGCTCCGTATCAGACAAGGCCCTCGCCATGGCCATGGTCAACGCCTGGCGCCAGGACGGCATCCTGCAAATCGGCATGTCCAAGCAGCAGCAGCGCCTGTACGAGGATGCCAACGCGGCGAGCCGGTTTTTCTTCTCCCAGCCGTCGAAGGCCAAGAGGGCCTGCGTGGACCCGAGGAGCTACGCGGGATACATCGCCTCCGGGGAGGAGATCACCGATGGCATCGCGGACTTTTCGGAGATCTTCACCGTCATCAAGGACCTCCCGCTGCAGGATCCGAGGGTCGCCCAGGGCTGGCCGTGCCACGGCCCCTGCCCCTGGCCCGACATGGATATGAGGCGGACCATGAGTCGGTATATGGCCGACCTGGGAAGGTCTGGGGAGGCTCTCCTTCGTCTGATCGAGATCGGGCTCGATGTCCCGACCGGAGCGCTCACGAGGTATACAAACGACGGGTGGCACCACATGCGAGTCCTCAGGTGTGTATAAGATCTGTTCCTCCACCCCTTCCCCCCTCCACTGCAAGTCTCTCCAAGACCCGATGATCTCACAGTTTTCTCTTTCCTGTTCCACTAGATTCCCTCCCAGAGACAGGACGAACGGCAAAGGCAAGAAGGGACGCGGCATTGGGTCTCATACGGACTACGGGTTGCTCGTGATCGCGGCACAAGATGAAGTCGGAGGTGAGTCAAAGGGCAAAAACGGGGTGGACCGTTCTGCTTCGGAAATTGTGAAAGCTCAATGCGGTTCATCACAGGCTTGTTTGTCCGACCGCCCTGCCAAGGGGAGCAATTTGCCAATTGGGAAACCAGCACAGCCGGGTTGAAGGAGAGTGACGCGGGCTGGGTCTACGTGCCCCCCATGCCTGGCGTCTTCACAGTCTTTCCTGGTGAGTGCCCATCATGGTGGCCCCTCGAATATTATACTTCCCTTCTTGAGACATGATTCCTGGCTGGCCGATGTTGCTGCCACAGGCGGTGCGCCAGTCAGTCCCCCAATCTTCAATCCAAACTGACAATGTGTTTGCTTTGACCCAGGCGACATGATGCAATACATGACCAACAACTTCCTCCAGTCCACGCCGCACAAGGTCGGGCTCAACACGCGGGAGCGCTTCGCCTTCGCGTACTTCCACGAGCCCAACTTCCGGTCGGTGGTCAAGCCGCTGCCCGGCTACAATGGCGGGCAGTCACCTGTGGAGGGTATCCATTACGGGACGCACTTCACCAACATGTTCCTGCGCAACTACCCGGACCGCGTCACGACGGCGCGACTCCAGCAGGAGGGGCGCTTCCAGATGCTGGAGTCGGCGGACCTGCGCGACGATATGCTGTGACGACGAAGAGAGACGAGGAATGTGAGACGGTGACAATACCCAAGGAGCCCCTATTGCACGACGATCCGCTGGTGCGATGAATTGCCAGTACGACGGTCCGATGATTTGTTGGCACGACGAGCCGCTGGTACGATGAATTGCTGTTCCGACGAATCCCGACTACGACGAGCAAAGGTCCATAGCATGCGTAGGATGCATTGCGATATTTAATTTTTGATTTTCAGTTGTTTTTTTCTTTTTTTTTTGGGGGGGGGGGGGGGGGGGGGGTGTTGGGGTCTGTGCTTTTTTCCG
>NIGD01000001.1:7843497-7856419 GCA_003055185.1 Escovopsis sp. TC
GCGTTTCCTCTTCCGACCGCCCCAATAGCAGACCACCGTGTTCCCACATCCCAAGTAGACCGCCTAGTACCCCTCTCCGCACAACGAGACCCCCGAGACCCCCCCCCCTCACCACAAGACCACCGAGTACCCTCCCCCCAAGAAGACCACCGAGTACCCCGCCCCCCCGCACAAGACAAAGGAGTACCCGCCCCCCCCGCCGCCGCCTAAGTCCGAGTCCAAGGAGTACTACCCCCCGCCTCCCCACAAGGAGACCACGGAGTACCCGCCCCCGCACCACAAGACGACGGAGTACCCCGCCCCCGAGAAGACCAAGGAGTACCCCCCGCCGCCGCACCAGACCAAGGAGTACCCCCCGCCCCCGCCGCCCCCTCACCAGACCAAGGAGTACCCCGCTCCTCCGGAGAGCCACACCAAGTTCTACCCGGAGCCGGAGAAGACGACGTTTGCGCACAAGCAGACGAACAAGACGGTCGTGCCGAGCAAGACGGGCATTCCGACGGTGCCGACCGGCGCGGCGGTGGCTAACGGCGTGTCCATGGGCGCGCTGGCGCTGGCTGGCTTTGTCGCTGCTTACTTTGTCTAAGTGGGGGATGCTTCACCCTGCCCGCTCGATCTGGAGCTTTGTCTTGTGCAACGCATAGACTCGGATCCCTATCCCTTTCGGATGGGACAAGGGGGAGTTGATGGGTTTGTTGGAGAGGAGCGACTTGAGGGCGGCATAATAATTGTAATCTGTTGCGGGATCTGGAGTTACGGGATGGGTCATCTTTATCCATTTCTTTTGTCTTGGATTTCTTTTGTGAGGGTGTTTGGTCTGTACGTACAGGCTTCTTAGGTCGGTGGAGTAATTCGAAGCAATGGAAAACAGATGAGGTAACGCAAAAGGTTTTCAAAAAGGGGGCGGTCCATGTTTGGTGAAAAGTTAGTAGGAAGCGTGGGAAGAGTGGGAAGAGTGGGAAGGGGGGAGTACAGGGAGGTTGATGAGAACGAGGGGGAAAGGAGTAGAGGTTGATGAGAGTAATGGCGGATGAGATGGCCCCCTGGGAGGCCCCCTGGGAGGCCCCCTGGGAAAGACGACCGAGTATGGAGCTCGCACTTGCAAAACCTCCTGCGGTGCGAGTCCCTCGAAGTGCGAAGGTGTATCGAGCTGTGAAGATAGACCATGGCTTGTTTGACGCTGTATTCTAAAGGGGCGATGTCTCCCGTGATGCTGCCTTGTCCTAGAATACGCCCTGGATCCATATCTGCCACCGAGCTCCCTGCTCCATCTGCCATCGTCGAGAGGATCACAGCCCAGGAAGTGGGTAGAGACCGCCAGTCGTATCTTTGGTTGGCGTGACGACTGAACCGCATAATGGACGAAAGCAGCTGGAGTTCTGGCAGTCGAGGATTCCACAGAGCACCGGTAGATGCATGTCCCCCGCAGCGCGGTTCTGCGCATTCAGATTGACGCGGGCAACAGGGTTCAGTGGCAACAACCTGAATGGGCTTGAGCTCGACTGGACGGGGCACAGAGAGATGCAGACGCCAGAACGAGGATTTCATAGGGTCAGGAACGGGAACGGGAGCAACGGGAACGGGGTAAGGGGTGAATGAGGTGAAGAGTCGAGTCTTGACGAGAGGGAGGGATCGATTCCTGTATCGGGTCTTCTTTCTCACGATGCATTCTGTGTGTGTGTGTGGGGAGGGCGTGAAACTCCAGGCACGGTTCTCCGATCGCTGTGGCGGATTCTCCAGGGGGGGGAACGCGTTCTTCACCCTTCAACTCCATGGGAGGAACGCCATCCATTTCTGCACGCTTCACATATGAGGGACACAACTCGGACGTCTGCACGATCAGTACCCCGAAACCCCTTCGAAGCACAAAGGAACAACGAGAACCGTCCTGGCCTCACGATTCTACCCGAACGTCATTGCTCCATCCCCACGATTCGCAGCAGGAGGCATTGATCCGCTCTCTTGTTGGATTTGGGTCACAGCGCGTGGAGATCTGTCTTGGCGATCCACAGGAGGCTCACGGCCCGTCTGTCCCCGTCGCTCCCAAAGAGCAACGTTCTGTTCCCCCGCTAACCGCTCACAGGGCACAACCTGCTCCTCTGCCACGAAGCAGCGAGGGGTCCAATCCATGCCACCGCACCGTGCCATGGCCGACCCGCTGGTGGACGTGGTCGTGGACGAGGCGCTGATCGCGAGGGCGACGGCGTTCGTGCGGGAGTACATGGGGCAGTACGACCCGTCGCATGATTTCAACCACATACGGCGGGTGGTGAGGACGGCGCATGCGATCTATGAGGATCTTGAGGGAGGCATACGCGGAGATGCAGAGACTACGCGGGAGGAGCGCGCACCGAGCACCACCGAGGAGGGCAACAGTACGGGAGACACAGACGACGGGGACGAAGACACGCCCGCGGATCCTCCCCCGGAACCGCCGAGCCGCCCCCTCTCCCTCCCGCTCATCACCCTCTCCGCGCTCATGCACGACGTCGGCGACAGGAAGTACCTCCGCCCGGGCCAGGACGGCCGCACGCTCGTCCGGGACACGCTCCTCTCGCTCGGCGGCGCGCCCGCGACCGCGGCCGCCGTGCAGGCCATCTGCTCCGGCGTGAGCTACTCGGGCGAAGTCGCGGACGGGGCGCGCGTGGCGGCGCTGATCGCGGCGTACCCGGAGCTGGCGGTGGTGCAGGACGCGGACCGGCTGGATGCGCTGGGGGCGGTGGGCGTGGGGCGGGCGTTCGGGTTTGGGGCCGCGAGGGGGCACGCGCTGGGGTCGGCGGTGGGGCATTTCGACGAGAAGCTGCTGCGGCTGGAGGGGATGATGAAGACGAGGAGGGGGAGGGAGCTGGCGCGGGAGAGGAGCGAGAGGTTGAGGATGGTGAGGGGGTGGTGGAGGGAGGAGACGGAGGGGGTGGAGGATGAGGTGGAGGCGTGAATCACGGTATTCCAAAGGAAGGGGGGAGGGGGCGGTGAACGGAGCAGATCTGCGATATGGGATCGAGGTTTGGAAGGCAGATGGGAACGTGTAAATACTAGGTACCTAGTAGATCCCTAGAGGGGGGGGATTCCTTGGAGGCGAGGAGGTGGTGATGCCCTCACCGCGCTGCATCCTCGAGGTTCCCTCCTGTTACTAGTAGTAGGTAAGTATTTCTATATCCGTGATCGGCTCCAGACGGTGTATGTATTTATCAGTCACATGCATATACCGAGGGCGGGGCTGGCGCGAGGAGGGGCCGCGCGCTTGGATCGACAACGCCAAGCGCTCGACTTTGCTTCAGCCTTGCCATTGCGCATCACCAGTTCGACAGCCACTCTCCCACGGCCTCTCGCCCTCTCGCCCTTTCGCCGTCGCGACGACACGAACGACGACGACGACGACGCTCGCGACCACGGCGACGGCGACGACGGCCGCAATCGCATCCATTGCATCGAGTCCCTGCCTACTGCTCGCCGCAGCGCACACTACGACGCGATGAGTTTCGTGCCCATGAACCCGCGGCCGATGCTGCAGGATTTGGTGGACAAGACGGTGCTTGTGCGGTTGAAGTGGGGGGAGACTGAGTATAAGGGGAGATTGGTGGTAGGTACCTAGTGGAGGAGGAGGAGGAGGAAGGGCGAGAGGGAGAGGAGGAGGAAGAACGACGAAGAGGGAGAGGGGGAAGGGGGAGGGAAACGGAGGCGGTCTGTCTTCTACAGGGAATGCGCTCGAGGAGTCTCTCTTGGTGCTGCACTCGTCGAGTCCTCTGGAGGGATGCTTTCTAGGGGTCTCACAGGGGCTGCACTCGTCGACTTCTTCAGAGGGCACGCACCCGAACTCATCGACGAGGATGAGAAGAGCATGAGGAGTGAATCAGGAGAGGATGAGGAGACGTGCTGACGTGCCTTGCTCCGATTTTCTAGTCCATCGACAGCTATATGAACCTGCAGCTTGCGGACACGGAGGAGTTCATCTCGGATAAGTTGACGGGGAGGCTGGGGCAGGTTCTGATCAGGTATGTTGGAGAGAGAGAGAGAGAGAGAGAGAGAGAGAGAGAGAGAGAGAGAGAGAAAGAGGAGCGGTGTTCCTCTTGGACATTACCGTTGGGAATCGTTGCTCCGGATTGCTGACTCGGACGGCCAAACAGATGCAACAACGTGCTTTACATCCGGGGCGCCGATTTGAAAGAGGCTGCGGACGTGAGGATGGAGGGGTAGAAGGGGGTCTGGGGGTATGGAGTCGGGGGAATGGGGATATCACAGGACGGAAGAGAGTACCGGGGGGGGGGGGGGGGGGGTGCGGGGGGGGGGGGGGGGTGGGGGGGGGGGGAGGAGGGGGAGGGAGGGGGGGGGGGGGGGGGGGGGGGGGGTTTCGCGATAGGAAGAAATACGAGCGATTTGGGCATGCTTTTTCATGTCTTGGATTACCTGATTGGTGAGGCTGGATGGATGGGTTTGCGTGATGCCCGGGGATGATGGGGACGGATGGGGGAGGAATGGATGGGAGGGACGGATGGGACATGGCGAGGGGGAGGACGGTATGAATGGAAGCGGGACCGACACGATCGCACGACACCGCGAGTGGATACGCCGAAGAGGGGATATGAGAGGGGGATGGATGAGTGCGAGTACTCGTATGAGTGCTGGGAGAAAAAGCAAGAGAGGGGGCCGAGGCGATGGTCCGGTTTGGTAGAGCACTGTGGTGCTGGACGGGTGAGTATCCCACATGCTGTCAGGGGAGAGGCGTGGCGGAGAC
Source organism: Escovopsis sp. TC (assembly GCA_003055185.1). Classification (NCBI taxonomy): domain Eukaryota; kingdom Fungi; phylum Ascomycota; class Sordariomycetes; order Hypocreales; family Hypocreaceae; genus Escovopsis; species Escovopsis sp. TC. The sequence continues at coordinate 7,848,230 of NIGD01000001.1, forward strand.
GGCTGGCTTGAAGGCAGTTTGACTGCTCAAGGGAATCTGGGCTCGAAGGCAGCCTCTGGCTCGAGGGGACATGGCTGGATGGTAGGAAGTCGGAGGAAAGGGAATGCGGCTACGGCGTACCCCGTAGTCCGTAGTCCGTAGTCCGTACGGAGTACAGAGTAGATGCTCGAGCGATTGGACTGGAAGCTCCGAGGAACAGGTACTCCGTATGACTGGCTGCTCTGAGGGGGGAGAGGAAGGTTTGGATGCTGCGAGTGACGGTCTGGACGCTTACAGACACAGGCTTGAAGGGCGAAAGAAGAAACAAGTAGGAGTACGAGTACGAGTACGAGTACGAGTACGGAGTGCTCCGCATAGTATGGACCAGGAGAAGCCCCATGACGAGATAGCCGAGATCAGCATGAACTCGCTGAGTGCCCGTCGTTGCCGGGGTCGATCCCCGGCAGGCACAGACGGTAGGAGGACGGACCCGGTGTTGTTCGTTCCAGACGTGATCCCCGTACTCCCCGTACTCCGCACTCCGTACTCGGTACCAACAGGATGGATCTCGTCCCGGGGACGCGGAGCAGGAGTCGATGCCATCATCCATGGCATTCCAGCTCCTCGTGCTTTGTACGGAGTAGGTGCTCCGTACATGGCAGAATCTCATCGCAACTTCGATGAGTGCTGCCCATTCGATGGGGGGAGAGGACGGCCTTGTCCGAGCGCAGCTGAACGCTTGGCCGGCCGGGTTGACGCCCGGGAGAGCTGCAGGAGTCCGGTGCTGCAGGGCCGGCGGGGAGCCAATCCGAGGCGCGGAATAGACGCCGGGAGCGGTAGCTCGTGCGCGGGAGGGACGCATTAGTACATATATGTACTCCGTACTCCGTACTCCGTACTCGTACGAGTACGAGCACAAGTACGAGTACATCCGCAGTCCGGATCCCCCTCGTGGGAGGACTTGCTCGGGGGGGAAAGTGCGGACGAGAGTGCGGGAGGGAGTCAGAGCGGGAAGGAGGGAGCGGGACGAGAGCTGGAGGAGGGAAGGAGCTCGTCTGCCATAGGTCCTTCCTGTCGCGCCAAAAGTGAAGTGCGACACTTCCTCAAGCGCGTAGCCGCCGACCTGAAGAACGGTACTGGTACTCCGTACCTACTAATAGATCTCCACCGTGCGCCCACAGATCTCCTAGTACGGAGTACCTACTATCTAGATGCCTCCTCGAGGCATATCGTGGCCGTCCTCGGGCCTCCGATGCCCTCGCCCGCGTTCCCAGAGGCCCATGATCCCTTCTTCAGAATCATGGATGTCGGGGTGGCGGCCCTGCATTGTCTCATTGGCCCGTGGCCGCCCCCGTCGTCGACCCGAGAAACAGGCCGCGCCCGTCCTCGCAGGATGCAATGCAACAGCATGTGCGAGTACGAGTACTGGTATGGAGTACTCCGTGCTCGTGCTCGTGCTCGTGCTCGTACTACTCGTGCTCGTACTCGTTCCATCCATGTCCTCCTCCAGAATGGGTCCCAGAAATAGATTCATGGATGCAGAAAACACATGACGACGCTGGAGTCCAGCGCAGGTACGGGCTATATAACTCCCTCACCTTCGACCTGCCCTCTCTCCCTCCCTTTCCCCCTTTCTCCTCTTCTCTTTTTCTTTCTTTCTTTCTTTCTTCTTTTTTTTTTCTCTTTCTCCTCAGCAAGCTTTTTGCCAATCCGAATTCCACGTCTTTTGTGTCCCCCCCCCCCCCCTTTGTCCCTTTTTTTGTTTCCCGTGGAGCTGGTCTCTACATCACCCCATTATACTCTTAATTATCATTTGCTCGTGTCCAAACACAAACATCCTCTTCTCTTTCTCTTGGTCTGCAAGAAAGAAAGGATTTCAAGTTTGCTGGTCAGCTTGAAGAAACGACGCAAAAGAATCCTCTCCCCAAGTCAACAATTCCCCCTTTAATCAACTCCCCCTCTTCCACATCATTTCCCCCCCCCCTTCGCATAATTCGTGGATATTCATCTTGATCGCTGGTCGATCTTCCAAGAAAAAGCTCCAAGCTCGTCCTCTATACTCCCTTTTTTTTTTTTTTTTTTTTTTAATATCATTCTTCTCCAGCAACAACTCAACTCCAGCGACGCTTCCATCCGTCCCGGAAACAAGACAAAGCAAAATCAACAAGTTCAGCTCCGTAAGAAAAGAAAAGGCAACCCCCAAAAACCACCAAAATGTCCGCCATCCAGCTCTCCTTCTCCCTCCGCGTCTCCTCCGGCGTCAAGACCGTCCACCTCCTCGGCTCCTGGGACAACTACATCGGCCAGCTCCCCCTCTCCCGCGACAAGACCTCCTCCAAGTCCGGCTCCTGGAAGGGCACCTTCCGCTTCCAGAACGCCACCCTCGAGGCCGGCCAGCGCTACTGGTACTACTTCATCGTCGACGGCTACCACGTCGCCCACAACCCGGGCGTCGAGTCCGTCACCGAGCCCACCACCGGCCGGGAGCTCAACATCCTCGACGTGCCCAAGACCGGCGCCGCGGCCGCCAAGTCCACCTCCCGGGAGCACCACCGCGCCTCCCGCCAGCGCGGCTCCCTCGCCCTCGACATCCCCCAGGGCCGCCCCCTCTCCGTCTCCCAGATCCAGGCGCCCAAGCCCACCAGCCCCCACGCCACCAAGCACATCCTCAGCTCCGACTACTACGGCAACGAGGAGCTCGAGGAGCTCACCGCCCGCTTCCGCGACGCCGCGCTCGGCGGCGAGGGCGCCGACGACGACGACGAGTTCGTCATCGACGTGTGCTCCTCCCCGGTCTCCTCCGCGGGCTCCTCCCTCTCGTACCAGTCCGACGGGTCGGCCAGCGACTCCAACCACTCGGGCTACAGCACCCCGGCGTCGGACTGCAGCTCGTGCTCGTGCGAGCGGTACGGCATCACCCGCAAGGGGGAGCGTGTCCGGCTCGACTGCGGCGGCTCGCGCTGCGGCTACGGGTCCTCGAGCGACAGCGACTCGTGCTCCAGCGAGGACGAGGACGAGGACAACGCCCCGGCCCGGTCTGCCCGCCGCAACGGCATCATCGTCAACTGAGTCAACTGAGAGAACGATCCATCAGCGGGAAGGGATGAAAGACATCCAAGAGAAAAAAAACAACAACCATTGGAACCCTGTTCTTGTTGCATGGGTGAGATGCAGAGTTTGAGTCTGTGTGGGTGTGGGTGTATGTGTGTGTGTCTGTGTCACTGACTCTCGCACCCTCCGTCTCCCACTCTCTCGCTCGCACACTCACTCTGCATCCACCACCACAAAATCATCTCCCCACCGTGCGCCACAGGGCCGCGGCGGACGCGCGTCTTCCCTTTCAAGCTGGTCTTGGGGGATGCTCGAGCGTCTGCCCGCAGTGCCCGCGCGCACGCGTGATGACGAATGGGTCGATGCTGCGGCCCCTCGGCAGGCTCGTGGGCGAGCACCACGCCACGAGCCTGCCGAGTTCCAAGCCTCCTTTGTTTGCTGGTCCTTGAAGATGGAAGAAAAAGAAAAGAAGGAAGAAAGAAAGATTCAAACGCTCTGCCCGGGGGTTGGAGAACAATGGAAACTACGTTTTCCTTGTTCCCCTGGGAGAGGAAGCAACACCCCCCCCCTCTTCCCCCTCGATTTTTTTTTTGCCGAGGGGACGTCAAGTCAGGAGTGCCTTCTCGCCCCTCTTTCGGTGGATGATCATCTTGGATGCCCTTGAGGGAATCTGAGAGGATTTTCGACACCGAGGGACGGGAGGTCCAGCTCTGAGAAAGAAAGAAAAAGAAAAAGAAAAAGAAAAAAAAAAGAAAAGAAAAGAAGAAGAAAAGGGGGAAAAGGGAAAAGAAGAAAGAGGAGGAAGGACGGGAAGAGAAGGAAGGGAGCAAACAAATGTCATGTCATGACTGGCAATTGCTGGACCTGGCTCCGATCGGGCTACGATGATCGGGCCAGCCTGTCCGGTGGAACGCTCCAGTCGTGGAGCCAGAGGAAGCGGAGGAGGAGGAGGAGGATGATGATGATGATGATGATGACGACGACGATCTACGGGGAATCGGAGGACGTGGAAGCGGAGGAACGTCGAGGCGTCGGGTGTATCTGATAGATCCCGCTGCGAACTCTCACTGTCAGATAGCCCGTCCTGTGGGGGACACGGACTCTGTGCGGAGGGCATATGGATTCCGTGCTCTTCTGCACACCGTAGTCCGTACAGGATGATGCAATATACTCGTACGACGACACGACGATGGGATCGAATGTCTCGAGTGCGTGGGATGCCGTGAATGGATGGGACCGATGGGACCGATGGGACCGATGGGATCGATGGGACCGATGGGATGGGATGGGATGGACGAGCGTCATCCCTCCCACTCCCCTCCTCATCAGTCCTCACCCACCACCAACGGGGTGGAGGGATGATGCCAGGCTCATGTTGTGGGAGGGGAAATATCCGTCGCTTGAATGCGGTGGGACGGGGGGCTTTACCGCTCCGTACAGTGCGGGAGTCTCTCCGGGGTTCTCTTGTACGAGTACGAGTACGTCATCACAGTGAAGAGACCAGATGCCAAACAGTGCGCATGCACAGTGCGCCACAGTGCGAGCGACAGCGCGACAACCTCCTCCCCCCACAAAGCGACGCGCTACTCCAGGGCGAATGCGGGGTATGACCATCCATCTATCTTAGTACTACTCCGTACTCCGTACGATGCACTCCAACCACAGGAGTCAGCAGGGCGGCCGCGGGAAGCCGATTGCCCGACGAAGCACGATCGAGTGCGGAGACGGCCTGGACGTTTCGACGTCTCGACGTCTCGACTGTGGAGGGAAGGGGATCGACGAGCGCCGGGCAGACGGGGGAGACGCTGTGCGCGTCTGCTATGCGAAGGGACGAGTAGAAGGAGCTTGAGATGTGCGGTGACCTACTATACTGCATGTAACCCGTACCGCAAGATGGACATCAGACCTGTACGAGTACCTGTACGGAGTACCTCTACTCGTACTGCTCGTACGGTCAGAAGCTCTGTGGGCCGGGATGCCACTTGGCGGGGCAGGAGCAAGCTCGGCCGCACCTGCTGCGAGCCGCTCCTGGATCCACGGATGGCTCCCCCTCCTGACTCCGCTCGCGAGACCCGCTCGAGACCCCCCGAGCGAGTACGAGTACGAGTACGAGTACGAGTACGATCACGAGTACGATCACGAGTACGATCACGAGTACGAGTACGACCACGGAGCGCGCCTGCCATCCAGGAGGCGCACTCGCAAACGCAGGAGGTACGGAGTGCATGTACTCCGTACTCCGTACTACCTCCGACCTGCCGCAGACGACTTCTCCTATTCGACCTCTTGGCCTCCCGACCTCGACCTCGACCTCGACCTCCTCCTGTTCCTCCGCATCTCCTCTCCCCCTCGTCCTCCTTCTCATCGACCCGTTGCCGGCATATCATCCAGACCATGATCCATTGATCCCGCTTCTGCCATTCCCATACGTTAGCAGGAGCAAGCACTACCAGCACTACTACTACTACTACTACTACTACTACTACTACTACTACCTCTAGTACCTAGGTAGTACGCTCGCGGGAGCAGCACCACACAGGTCGGGAGTCCGACCGACGAGACGGCTGGGCTGACGCCATTGAAGGTCGCCGACGAGCACAAACCCCCTCACAATGGCTCACGACTTCCCCCCCATCGTCGACTCCCACGTCCACATCTACCCCGCCTCCGAGGTCCCCAACCTCGCCTGGTGCGGCCCCGACCACCCCCTCGCCGGCCAGCACTCCCTCGACCAGTACCGCGCCACCACCCGCTCCGCCCCCTCCCTCCGGGGCTTCGTCTTCGTCGAGACCGAGCGCATCAACGACCCCCTCGCCGGTCCCTCCGCGGGCGGCACCGGCTGGGACGGGCCCCTCCAGGAGGTCGCCTGGCTGCGCCGCGTCGCCCTCGGCCTGCCCCGCGAGGGGGAGGGCCACGGCCCCGACGACGCATCGCTCTGCCTCGCCATCGTCCCCTGGGCGCCCATGCCCGCGGGGCCGGCCGCCCTCGAGGCGTACCTCGAGCGCGTGCGCGAGGAGGCCGGCCCCGCGTGGCACAAGGTCAAGGGCTTTCGCTACCTCCTGCAGGAGAGGCCGCACGGGACCATGCTCGACGAGGCCTTCATCGACAGCTTGAAGCTGCTCGGCAGGAGGGGGTTCTCCTTCGAGGTCGCCGTCGATCAGCACAGGAGGGGGAAGAGGCAGCTCGAGGAGACGCTCGAGATGATTGGCCGCGCGCACGACGGCGTCCCAGAGGAGGAGCGCGTCACATTCATCCTGGGTGAGTTGTCCAAGTATACTACTACTACTACTACTACTACTACTACTACTACTACTACTACTACTTCTACTACTACTACTACTACAGGATTGAGCAAACCCAATACGGCCCTTTGCTGACCCCAGGCAGACCACCTCTGCAAGCCCGACATGACCGTCTACAACATCCACTCCGACCCCTCCTTCACCGCCTGGCGCACCGCCATCTACGCCCTCGGCAGCTGCTCCAAGACGTACATCAAGCTCAGCGGCGCCTTCTCCGAGATGCCCCCCGCCACGCGCGCACTGGACCCCTCCGCCGTCTTCGAGTCCCTCTTCGCCTGGCTCGGCATCGTCCTCGCCACCTTCGGCCCGCGGCGCATCCTCTTCGGCAGCGACTGGCCCGTCTGCACCGTCGGCTTCGAGGGCACGCACGAGGGCAAGGACGCCGCCTGGGCCAAGTGGCGCGACGTCGTCGACAAGATGTGCTGGATGGGGTCGCTCGACAAGGAAGACAGGGCGAGGATCTTTGGGGGGACCGCGGCCGAGGCGTATCGGTTGTAGGGGGGGGGTTGTTGTGTGTGAGAGCGGGTGGGGGGGGGAAGTAGAGGGAAAGGAAAAGGGATGTGGAAGCGGATGTGGGAAGGCAAGATCTGGGACCATCGCTTGGGAATCTTTCGATAGGGAGCCCCGAGAAAGCGTCTTCTGGAGGCAGGGCAGTGCCCAAGGGGAGACATGGTATACAGTTCACCAGCAGCTCCTTCACGCATGGATGGAACACATGCAGGTCACCAAGCCTCCATGCTTGAAGCCAGTCTCGTATCGACACCATCCTCGGTAGATTCGTGCCCATCCCCATCACCGACACTCTCTTTCCCCTGGAGTAACACAGTCCTTCACATCTCCTCCCAGTCATGCAGTTCCCAACATAGAGCTCCTCCCCCCTTTTCTCTTCCCCCGGCGATCCACAAACCCACAAGATGCCTTATCCCCATAGAACTCGTTCTTGTGAATGCCATCTTCCTCCCCGAACTCGTCTACATGCGCGTTGTGGTCATTTTGTTGCTCCTGTGCCTACATGTACCGTGCTCGTCTACCCCTCACTGTAACCACGATTTTCCTGACATCGCCTTCCTGCACTATAGTACCTCCTTACACCTGCTTGGCCGTCTCGGTCCATTCGTGACTCTTTGCTTCTGCACCCGTCTTGCCCTCGCCGTTGTCTCCCCTCCTGCAACGGTGCACACTGTCGTTGTACTCACATCCGTATCCCACCTCGCCATACTACTATAGTACCCATCTGGTTTTCGTCATCATTATCTTCTCATGTCCTTTCTGTTCTCGTCTAGATCTCGTCCTACCATGCCTTTCTGTTCTTGTCGAAATATCGTCTCCATCTCGCCCCGTCGTCCTCTCTGTACTCATCTCAACCTCCTCGTCAACCATGTCATCCCGTCATCCTCAATGGACTTCGCATCATCATTTTCATTATCGTCTGTCATCACGCGCACAAACTGCCTTCTCTACCGAGATCCCCCACCCCTTCCCTTGTCCTTTACCCCCAAGTCGGCCCCCTTCTACCCGCTCTTCCCAGGCACATCTGACTTCCCGGTCACCACAAACTCCTACCCCATGAGATCTACCCTTGACGATGACATCGGCTTCCCCCTTTCCCTTACCTACCATTCACCCATTTGTCCCATGAAACCCTTCCCGAACCCCATTCTAGCAGCCCTTTCCTATCATCAATCTAGCCCTCCCCTATCATCGTCTATCTCTCTCATTTCATCAATCTAGTCCTCCCATCTTCATTCAGCCCTCTGATATCATCGATCCAGCCCTCCCGCATCATTCCCCCTTTCCTGTATCACCCCCCCACCCCCCTCTCCTCCTCCCCCCTCCACCCCCACCCTCCCACACACCC
>NIGD01000001.1:7901976-7912785 GCA_003055185.1 Escovopsis sp. TC
CGCCCCCCCCCCCCCCCCACCCTCCTGAGTCCTGGATTTTTTTTTTTTGGCTTCTCCTCCGGATGGTCTTGGATTTTCCTCCTCTAGGGAAGGTGGCTGATTGGAGCAGCCTCATCTTCAATGATTCGGCCAAGGCGGCGCAGGTGTTCCCCGTGCCGGTCGTGCAGTGCCTCCAGATCAAGCAGATGCCTCCCGTGGCGCAGGGCACGCCGGACCGGTATCGACTCGTGGTCAACGATGGCCAGCACTACGTCCAGACGATGCTCGGCACGCAGGCGAACCACCACGTACACGACGGGAAACTGGAGAGGGGCTCCATCATCCGGGTCAAGAACTACGCTCCGAATAGCGTGAGGGGAAAGAAGTGAGTGCCAGATCCAATAGGCAGGGAAGATTTTTCCCTTCTTTTCTCTCCATTCTATTTGGGGGAGAGAGAGCGGGGGCGGAAGGGGGAGAGAGAGAGAGAGAGAGAGAGAGAGAGTGAGAGTGAGAGAGTGAGATCGAGAGATGGAGAGGAAGATGGCGAAGGGGGAAAGAGCGAGAAACAGAGGCTCATGAAATGGTTTACAGCATCCTGGTGTTGCTTGACCTCGAGGTAATCGAATCCTACGGCGTACACGACAAGATTGGCGAACCGTGCTCCCTCGACTCCCGTCCCGCCCCTGCCGACGCGACCATTGCCGGGAGCGACTTCTACGGAGTGAAGAAGAAGGAGGAGGACGCCGGGGCGGCGACCAGGCCACGCCCCCAACAAGCCGGTGGAGCGACGGCGAGGCCGACCGCGCACGCCGGGGCCAACATCTACCCGATCGAGGGCCTGTCGCCGTTCGCGCACAAGTGGACGATCAAGGCGCGCGTGACGGTCAAGTCGGACATCAAGAAGTGGAACAAGCCGACCGGGGAGGGCAAGCTCTTCAGCGTGAACCTGCTGGACGAGAGCGGGGAGATCCGGGCGACGGGCTTCAACGACCAGGTGGACGCCTTCTACGACCTGCTGCAGGAGGGCTCGGTCTACTTCATCTCGACGCCGTGCAAGGTCTCGATGGCCAAGAAGCAGTTCAGCAACCTGCCCAACGACTACGAGCTCATCCTCGAGAAAGACACGGTCATCGAGAAGGCCGAGGACCAGGCCAACATCCCGCAGGTGCGCTTCAACTTCTGCACGATCCAGGAGCTGCAGAGCGTCGACAAGGACAGCACGGTCGACGTCATCGGCGTGCTCAAGGAGGTCGGCGAGGTCGGCGAGATCATCTCCAAGAAGAGCGACCAGCCCTTCCAGAAGCGCGAGCTGACGCTGGTCGACGACACGGGGTACTCGGTGCGGGTCACGGTGTGGGGCAAGACGGCCAAGTCGTTCGACGCCAAGACGGAGTCGGTGCTGGCCTTCAAGGGGACGAAAGTGTCCGATTTTGGGGGGCGCAGCCTCAGCCTGCTGTCGTCCGGCAGCATGTCGGTCAACCCGGAGATCGCGGACGCGTACCGCCTCAAGGGCTGGTACGACTCGACGGGCCGCTCGGGCAGCTTCGCGACGCACCAGGGGATGGGCATGATGGGCGGTGCGGGCGGTGCGGGCGCCGGCGCCGGCGCCGGCGGCCTGGGCGGGGCGACGGGCCGGCGCGACGAGCTCAAGACGATCGCGCAGGTCAAGGACGAGAACCTGGGGATGGAGGAGTCGGTGTACTACGCGATCAAGGCGACGATCGTGTTCGTCAAGCAGGAGAACTTCTGCTACCCGGCGTGCGGGTCGGACGGGGGCAAGTGCGCGAAGAAGGTAGTGATGCTGGGGGACGGGACGTGGCACTGCGAGAAGTGCAACGCGTCCTTTGACCGGCCCAACTACCGGTACATCCTGCAGCTGAACGTGGCGGACCACACGAGCCACCAGTGGCTGAGCTGCTTCGACGACACGGCGCGGGTGATTGTAGGGATGAGCGCGAACGAGCTGATGGAGCTGCGGGAGACGGACGACACCAAGTTCATGGCGGTGTTTGAGGCGGTCAACTGCAAGAAGCTGCAGTTTGTGTGCAGGGCGTCGATGAGGACCTTTGGGGAGACGACAAGGTGAGATGATGATGATGATGATGATGGTTTCCGTTGCTGTTGGAGGACGAGGACGAGGACAACGGAGCGCTGACATGGAATTCTTAGGGTACAATATCAGGTGATGAACGCGGCGTTCCTGGATTACAAGGCGGAGGGGGAGAAGCTCGCGGAGCTGATCAAGCAGTATAAGCTGGAGTGAGGGGAAACGACTGGGCTGGGTTGAAGGCTCTGGCATGGGAAGGGCATGCATCTCATGCCCGTGATCGGACTGCACGAAATCCACGGGACATTCTGCACAAAGGCCACGGCCATGGCGGCGGGTGGTTTTTCTTTTCCTCGTTTTGTCATGTTCGATGTCTGTGACGATACAATGGGAAGCACGGCATGTTGCGATCTCGAATCTCGGAAGAGGGGTAAGGGGGAGGGGGAGGGGGAGGGCTGTTTCCAGAAGATGCCTTGAAGAGGCTTGAAGAGGGTGTGCTCGGTGCGAGGACATACAGGTATGAGCACTGGCGTGCAATGATGAGAGGACCTGTTTCCAAGGCATGTGCGGCATGGGAGGGAGAATGTGTGCAGAGGATTCCCATGTGATTTGGCGGCTCTTGGGTGCGTCGGTGCGTGGTGGTGGGCGAGGGGGTCGCGAAGCGGGGTCTGAGATGTAGAGGAGCGTCGGGTGTGACGCGGGGAGAGGGGGGGAAGACAAGGAGGGGAAAGAGGGCATGCTGAGGGGGGAAATGTCAGGGGGGGATGGCAAGGACTGCGAGGGAACATCTAGAAGGGCAAAAGACGAGGACTGTGCGCCGGGGTCGTGCTGGCTGGCCTCGGCTGGTGGTGCTCGGTTTGGGGTCCGTCGTTTGGGGTTGTCTGTCATGTGGGCTGAAGACATCGAATCCATGGATGGATAGTCTGTCGGTTGATGTCTACCAAGACTTTTCACTGTTGACCTACCATGGAGTTCTGTGTTTCCTCTGACGGGATGTTTGCTTCGTAGGGCCAACTCTTGATCCATCCTCCGCACATGTCAAGATCTAGATGTAGCCTGGAGGCTGTCAGCGCCCTCTCGCATCCTCGGTCTGCCAGCCCACCAAGACCATCGCCATCGCCATCGCCATCGCCATCGCCCATCGGCGAGCGGGAGGCTGCCTCCCATCCCATCCCTGCACTCCATTGATGCGCTGCAGCCGTGTGGATCCCGTCGATGCATGGGGCGTCTGCAGTGCACAGACGGGGACGATTCCCCCTTGAGTGTCTGAAGGGTGCCAGGTGGGAGCGTGACGCTGCCAAGGGGATCTGCTGTCTTCCTATACGAGTACGTACGGAGTACGGAGTACTGACATCTGCATCATCGCAGGCCTTGTCCAGCGTCCAGCATCCAGCATCCAGCGTCCAGATCCGTGAGTCGTCACGACGTGACTCGGATGACCTGCAGCGCCTCCGCCTCGACAACTCCATCCATCCCGATTTGATCGATCAATCCATCTCCGTCTCTCCGCGCCGCCCATCCCATCCCATCCTTGCCACCGGCAGCCTTGCCCCATCCATACTGGTACTATATCGATATCCCACTCGTCCAGAGGGCGCTCGCCGACGCCCTGCCATGTCGCCTCCTCCTCCTCCTCCTCCTCCTCCTCCTCTGTTTCCTTCGTCTCTTTCTCCTGTTTTCTTCTCTCTTCCCCCCCCCCCCCCCCTCCTCGACATCCTCGCCCCTGCATCATCACCAGCTCCGCTGAGCCTGGCCACTCGTTCTCCCTCTCTCGCCTGCTTACCCGCTGTCCTCCATCCCACCCCTGCGACTTGACTCTGCGCCGTCCTGTCCCTCCCTCTCTCTCTCTCTCTCCCTCTCTCTCTCTCTCTCTCCATCTTCCTCCTCTCACTCTCACCCTCCCTCTGCCTCTTGATCGTCCTCTTGCTCCTCTGACAGGGACTACCACTACTCCGTACCTTGGGGTGCTTCTCACAACCACGCCCACCTCTCCCCTGGCAACGGGCGCAAAGCAAAGATCGTCATCCCTCTCAGCATCCTCCTCGAGATCGGCACTCGCATCCAGGTCTCCCATGCGAGGACGGGACAGGCACCTGCGTGATATATCCATACGCTCAACACTACTCCGTACCATCAGCCTTAATCTCAGCCTCGTCGCCTCGTCGCCTCGTCGCCTCGCCTCTCAGCTCTCAGCTCTCAGCTCTCACTCGCAGCGCGCTTTTTTGTCGATCTCTCGTCGCACCTTTGTCTTCTTCTCCTTGTTTCTCTTCTTCTTCCTCCTCCTGCTCCTCCTCATTCTCCCTCCGACCGAATGAGATCGCAGCTCCTTATCCTCGGCTCCTGCGAGTGCGGCCCAGCCATCATGCACAGCGGACCCGGCCCCAACCTTGTCGCCACAGCATAGCTCTCGGAATCACGCGCCCTCCTCCTCATCCTTCTCCACATCCTTCCTCATACATCTCCCTCTCTCTCTTCTTTCTTTTGATCGCCGGCCTGCGACCGGGATCCTCGTGATCCTCGTGATCCTCGTGATCCTCGTGATCCTCAGTCCGCAAGATGACGTCCTTCGCCAGAGGCCCCTCGCTCGACATCGCCGGGAGAGACGCCGCCGTCATCTACGGCCGATGCAGGCGGCAGAAGCACGCGCCAGACTCGCACCGCGATGTGACCGAGCTCGACGAGAAGCAGCTGGAGGCATCGGTGTTGTCAGCCTCCTCGGACTGGATGATTCGCACGCCCAGGACGTCAGAGATCATGACAGCGACCTCGGACGGCGATCACGGCCTGCCGTTTCAGCTGTCTGGCCTCCAGGGTCTGGAGCAGCAGCAGGAGGAGGATCATGAGAAGCAGCAGGAGGGGCGGTTGAAGCAGCAGGAACATCAAGAGCAGCAGCAGCAGCAGCAGCAGCAGAAAGTCATGGGAGTCGGCCCTGATCCTCCCCCAACGCCTCCAGTCCATTCGCGCGCCGCCTCAAGCACGCACTCCGTCGTCGTCGTCGCCGTCAGTTCCCCCGAGCAGACGACGAGCGCAGACGGACCTGCTCGACATGCTTCTCCTCCTATACCAACGACGGCAACGGCGACCACAGCGTTGGCCGAGACAGAGTCGATGGCGATGACGGGAACAAGATCGACGGAAGTGACGAGATCAACGGCGATGACGAGATCGACGACAGAAACGACAGCGACGACAGCGACGACAGCGACGGCAGCGACGACAGCGACGACAGAGACGACAGAGACGACAGAGACAATGGGCACGACAGCAACTACAGGGACAACAGTGACGACCTCGACCGGCACGACGAAGATGACAAGGCGCTCGCCTGCTACGCCTCCCTCCCAACGAAACCCCCCAACACCAGACGTCACGCCGCCGGCCGCGACGTCCCCCCTCAAACACATCGACGACCCAATCCCAGAGTCCTCCCTCTGCACTTGTCCGCCCAGAGCTGCCCTCACATCGCCCCCGAAACAGGCGCACGACTCCTTCGAGATCCCTCCCGAGCATGCCCCGCCCCTTCGAGACATGGGAAAGGCTGCGACGACCCCGCTCCCCCCGGCCATCAAGTCGATCAAGTCGGGGCCCTTCCTCCCTATTCCCATGCAGCGAACTGCATCTGCCCCATCGAGACCGGCGAGGCACCGCGCCTCCATCACCGCCTCCACCACGAACACCACGAACACCGCGGCCGCAACTACCACCGCCGCCGCCGCTCCCTCGACCACCAACACGCGATCCGGCATCTCCCTGCGAAAGATCTCCACCGCGTCCACGAGCTCCTGGTGCACCACCTCAGACGCGCGCGCAGACTCGACGGCCCAGAAGCCAAGGCTCCTTCGACACATGCCAAAGTCCATCACACTCAGGGATCCCCTCCCCGGCAACGACGAGACACCCACCGCCAGCTTGTCCAACAAGGACAAGGTCGACCTCGCAAGGTCGCCTAGACCCCCGCAGGTCGCCCGCAGCGTCTTCTCCGACTCCACCAGCCGCCGCGACGACTGCGCCTCGACCCTGTCCCACAATACGTCCCGATCCATCTCGAGCAATCGCGCACGGAGGGACATCTGGCGCAGCGGCGGCATCCCCGTCGTCATCGTCCCCGGGCGCACCTCCTCGACTTCTCGCCCGACTTCCTCCTCGCAGGGTGCCAACAGGCCCTTCAGGGATGATGCCTCGGTACGGTCAGCGACCAGCAGCAAGCGATCCGGGAGAAATACGACTGGCGACCCGGTCTCGGCCTCCCATGTGGAGTACCCGTCGTCCGGACCCGCCCCCCCTGTCCCCCCCGTGCCCGTCGTCTTCGAGCAGTGGCGGCGGAGTCGTAGAGACAGGCGCAACTCGGAGCCTGAGCGGTCGGGGCGCTGCCAGACGCAGGGTCTCTCACGGAGCCAGACACAGAGCCAGCGCCAGAGCCAGAGCCAGAGCCACGACCAGAGGACGGTGGATTTCGCGCCCGTCATTCCTGCTCGATCCTCATCCCTATCGGCTCCGACGAGTCGCAATGTCTCTAGGGCGCCGTCCGTGAAGTCTGCGGGCACGTCGACGAGGGTGAGGGTGGAGGAAATCATCGAGAGGGTCGAGCAGCACCAGGCATCCAAGGCGATGCCTCGGCCGGCCGAGATCGAGGAACAGCATCGACAGCAGCGGCAGCGGCAGCGACAAGAAGAATGGGAACCGTCTCATATGACCCCAGAGGTCGAGCAGCCGCGAGGAGCGCATCAAGAATCCACGTCAATGACGGCCACGACGATTCAAGTCAAGGGCAGCCCCCGGATCGACAACTCGAGGAAGCCCCCCCTCTCCCTCAACAAGGAAACCCTCGCACTCGCGAACAGGCTCCATTCCACGCCGTCAGCGTCTGCCCTCGCAGGGGACGACGAGCTGCTGCTCTCCCCCCCTCTCCCGCCCTACCTCAACACCCCCTACTCCGTCCTCTCCATGGAGACGTACGCCACCGCCCCCGAGCTGTCCGAGGCCCTGCTCGTCCACATGTACCCCCACCAGAACTCCTCCGTCCTGCTCATCAACAACACCGTGGTCAAGCCATCCCTCATCACCGACAAGAAGCCTCACCCTCCCCGACAGGAGCTCACCCCGCGGATGAGAATGCGCAGGACAGCCGCCGCCGCAGCCGCCGGAAAACTCAAGAAGTCGCCAGTAGTAGTCACATCGCCCCTGAAGCGGAAAAAGCTCATCGACGCGCATTCCCCGCTCCGCCATCCCAGAGAGCCTCCCCGGCCTGTATCCGCCTCTAGCTCGCCGGCCCGGATGCGCACCCGCGAGCGATCGACCCGTGAGGAGCGGCCCCCGCGACAACTCGACCTGATGAAGCGCGCGGCGCTCACACGCCGCCGACAGTGCGTCGACGACGATGCCGACGCCGATCCGAGCGCCAGGCCATCCAACTTCTTCGCCAGGACGCTATCTCTATCCCGCGCGCGCAGGAGCGCCGACGCGAAGAAGAACGCAAAGGGCGCTGCTGCGGAGAAACACAGCCCCAGGGCTCCCTCCCAGAGTCGGGATGCACCCCCCGGAGCAGACGGGACGGCGGATCCCTCGTTCGAAGACCTCCACGTGCACGATATCTTCGGCCGGGGCGACTTGAAGTCCGAGATCCTGTTGCACTCCCTCCCCCTGGAAAATCGGCCCCCTCGCATGTCCACGTCCACGACCACGACCACGACCGTGACCGCCTGCACCGGCACAGGTACCGCCGTCATCGCGGCTAATCACGGCACCACCCGGAGGAGACGGCGCAGGAGGAGCCGCGGCGCGAGCACCTCCGGCGCCTTGTCCTTGGACCCCATCACCCCTCCCAAGCAGGCCTCCCCGCGCGACGCCCCCCGCGTGCACACACAGCACCGGCAGGCCCTATCTCTCATTCCTCGCGCCGCCACCGCCGCAGACAGCACACCCACCAGCACGGGCGCGTCGTCCCGCCGCCGCCGCAGCGCGGACTCTTCCCGCCATTCATCGATGGGCTCCTCGCCCCTGGCAAAACGCCGCGCAGCCCCCTCGTACTCCTTCTTCTCCCCTCCGCGGTCTACCATGCAGTCCTCCGACGCGAGTCCCCGCGTTGTCGCTCCCTCCTCGTTCTTCTCCCTTCCGCGGTTCAGCATACAGACCTCCGACGCAAGTCCCCGCGCAGCACCGTCTTCCTCTTTTTTCTCAATCTCGCGACCTGGGGGCGGGGCAGGCGGGGCGAGTGGCTCGGACGACGCCCTGCCCCCGAATAGCGTGAGGAGGCGCTTCTCGATCGGGGGCACGCTCGGCGAGATCCATTATATACCGCATATGCTGAGGGAGAAGAGGCGAGAGAAGAGGACGCAGAAGTTGAGGATGATGATTAGTGCGCCGAGGGAGGTGAGGGATAGCGTGGGGGAGGTGATTCAGAGGGGCAGGGGGTTTCAGCAGCCGATTGCCGCGACGCACATCTGAGGGGGTTCATTTCTCTCATGACCCTCAGTTCTTTCAGGCCCCTTTTTCCTGCTGCCATGCCCTTTGTCTTTTTGTCAAGCCTTATGTTGATGGGCTTCGCTTCGATTCACTTCTCTTGTCCTCCTTTTCTCCGTCTCTTCTCTTCATGTCAACTTCCCTATCCCGCCCCCCTCCTTCTTCCTCTCTTCCTCTTCCTTCTAGACTCTTTCCTCTTCTCTTCGATATCCATTTCGTATTCCCCCTTTGCTCATCCTTTCTTCCACTTCCTCCTTTTGGTCTTTTCTTTTCTTCTTTCCTCCTTCTTTCCCTTCCTCGACCTTGGCATGCACAGCGATCATAGAAGAGGTAGGGCGGACGGATTCAGGGGAAGACGGTGTGCCCCGTATTGAAGAGTGATGAGCAGAGAGTAATGCAAGGACATTGCGCGAGAGCGGCGTGATGATTTGCCGTCTGGAAGTCTTTCCAGGGACGTGCGGCGGTAGACGCGGAGGAGGCATGATGCGGCGATGATAAGGATCGTTTGAAGATGAGCTTGAAGCAGCTTCATGAGGACGGACTTGTCGGGGGTCAGGCCTCTGTGGAGGATGAGGCATCTGTCGGACGGAGAAGTCCGCGGCTTTGATGCGGGTCGTCGAGGACGAAGCATCTGTCGAGGGACGCATGGCGTGGTTATGTTCTGTGTCGTCGACGACACAGACCATCTTGCGCGATGATGTTGCAATTTGGCTGCTCGACACATGTATGGACTAATGCGCACAGCGTGTGCTATTGTTTCCTTGTTAGTTTCTTTCCTCTCGTCTCTTTTTTTTTTTCAATGATGTAACGACGATCATGACTGTATGAAGAGGGGAATCTAAGATGAATCGGGGCCCTTGGAGGGGAATGTAGCGCGAGCAAGCGTGCTTTGGAATGGAGGGAATGTAGTAGGACTGAACACGAAGTTCTGCTTGAGAGTAGGAGATGTTGTGATTTCATTGGCATCTGCGCTTTCAAGGGGACGAGATGACTTGACTTGCATTCAACCTCTTGAATTTGTGCTTCAGAGACCGCGGTTTTTGATACGACATCTGAAGTTCTGCTTGGAAACAGAAACGATATTCCACGATCTAGCTTACCATGCTGCCTTAGAGGCAGGAAACGATGTGAGTTGGCTTGGCCTTGTGCTCTACAGAAATCGGGCGATAGGACTGGAATCGAGATGGGGGGGTCTGGAGTGAAGCTTGAGCCGCTGCTGCGATGGAAGGCAGGAGGAAAATGGCACTTGATCGAGTGACTTTTCCAATTCGACGAGGGGCCGATGCAGACTGGCCGAGGTTCCCCCTTTTACCTTGCCCACGGGAAAGAATCCTGACGACGAAGTGCCGTTTAAGAACATGACGGGCGATTCTACTCCGCACTTGGCGGGCTTATTACCTGTGTTTACGTGGGGGGGCGATGACGATCGGCTTGGACCATTTTGCTTCGATTTCGGGGCATTGATGTTGATTGGGTGAGGTATTGCTTCCGAAAGGGAGAGTCTTTATCATTGGTAAAAGAAAGAAAACTTTCGGGTGCTGTTTGAGAGAGAGGGGCATGAACGACAAACATGAAGATGGAACATGAATGCAGAGGAGTGTAATCGAGCTTGACTGAGATTGAAATGCTGCGTTGAATACCCCGTACTCCGTATAGGGTACTCTGTATAATCATCATAGATCCATGAGCCGGGAAAGGGGAAAAGGGGCACTGGGATTGCCAGCTGGCTATTCGGCTCTAAAGACCGAGGAATGTTTTACTTGACTGAGTCGTACTCGATTCGATGAATCGATGCATGCATCTTCGTCGGGTCTATACTCTAGATGTTTCGCTTCTGCCAGTCTCGAATATGTAATGAAAGGGGCAGCTGATGCACATCTTCCTGCTCTGAATCTCGCTCTGCAGCTCGGCACCATACCATCCTTGAGAACTGAGCAGTCTCCAAAACCAAGTCACACAAAGAATCTCAAACGCTTTTTCTCAGGGAAAATCCTATCTTCACAGACAGACAGGCATATCTCACCCCGTCCAAGTCAACGCCATAACTCCATGCCCCATGTCCGTACCCCAAAAGCCCTCCTGCAGCCTGGTCCGCAGATCCGCAGGGAAGAGAGGAAAAAAAAAACAGTCTTATCGTCGCTCCGAGCCGTGCGGAGGATGGTGTGCACCAGGCGGGGGGAATCCAGGGGGCGCTCCGGGAAACCCATGCGGTCCGGGGGGCGGCATCCCCGGCATTCCTGGGAAACTAGGCGGCGGGCCGGCCTGGCCCGGCGGGGGAAAGGGCAGGCCGCCGTGCGGGAAGGGGAGGCCGGCGGGGGGGGGGG
>NIGD01000002.1:6355-38290 GCA_003055185.1 Escovopsis sp. TC
CCCCCCCCTCCAACCAGCCCACCCTCCTCCTCGCCCCCCCCTCCCTCGCCTCCCACCCCTCCGCCCTCACCACCCTCCTCGCCCAGCACGACCGCTCCGTCACAGACCTCCAGATGATCGACAGGATCTCCGCCGGCCTCGTTGCCCTCCCCGCCAGCACGTACGACCACGTCCTCCTCCTTGCCGACGCCGCCGCCGCCCCCTCCCTCGACGAGTCCGTCGCCCTCCTCACCAGGACCGTCGTCGGCCGCGTCGCAGAGTCGCTCAGGCCCAACGGCCGGTTGCGCGCGCACGACGGCTCCGACATCACAGCTCCCGACTTCAACCCGGCGTTGACCAAGGAGGCCGTCCTCGCGGGGCTCATCGCCTCCCGCGGCGGCTTCGAGAAGCCTGACTACGAAGGCGAGGGCGCCGTCAGCCTCAAGATCGACTTCAAGCGCAAGAAGAAGGACAAGCTGGAGGAGGCCGCCGCCGCTGCTGCCCCTCCTGCCTCCGCCCCGGCTGCTGCCGCGCAAGCCCCGGCGCCCGTCCCCCCCGGCGTTGTCCTCGTTGACTTCTCCGACGACTTCGGCATCGACGACGGCGGCGACGAAGACGACGAGCTCATCGACGAGGACACCCTGCTCACCGAAGAAGACCTGAAGCGGCCCATCAACATCCGTACGTATCCTACTACCTTTTCCCCCTCCCCCCCCTGTTTTCCGCCGCCTCCCACCCGTTATACATTTGTCCCTCTCCCCGGCTCACATCCTTCTCCCAGCCCCCGAGTGCCAGCCCAAGGTCGGCAAGCGCCGCCGCGCCTGCAAAGACTGCACATGCGGCCTCGCCGACCGCCTCGCTGCCGAGGACGCCGCCAAGCGCGCCCAGACCGAGCAGCAGCTCCAGACCCTGCGCCTCGCCGCCGACGACCTCGCCGAGATCGACTTCACCGTCCAAGGAAAAGTAGGCTCCTGCGGCAACTGCGCGCTCGGGGACGCCTTCCGGTGCGACGGGTGCCCCTACATAGGCCTCCCGCCGTTCAAGCCCGGCGAGGAGGTGCGCTTGCTGAACAACGAGGTCCAGCTATAGGCGCTGTCCATGACTGCTCTCCTTTCTCTTCCGTCACTATACTTTTTTTGCATTCGGGGAACCACTACATTCATTCCTATTGAGCATTGATTTTTTTCTCTTTTTTTGGTGTGGTGGGGGTGGGGGACTGTTCCCCCCTAGCCATGACGATAAAAGGCATAGGCGATGGTATAGGTCGATCCTTGAGCGGAGAGCCTGATGGGCCGGCACGGGATGAACAGAGGGGCTCTTGAAAATACCACGGATGACTTCAATGTCCACATACACGAATGGGATGGCGTTTGCGGCGCAGGAGGATGGTTTTCTCTCAGCTAGATTTCCAGGGATAATGTCCCAATGCACGTCAAAGATGTCTCCATTTCAATGTTCGAGATGGTGTTCGATGCGTCAAAGGTGACGAGTCTGAATTCAGGGGATATGCCATACGTCAAGTGTCTTATCTCTCTGTGGGGTTGACTCAGTACATGGAGCACATTGATCTCTTCCCCCCTGAGATGGTTGAGTATCAACGCCATGGATCCAAAATCTTCCTCTACTTCTCCACTGTTTCAGCACCAATTTCTGTCCAATGGCCTGGGGTTACTTTGATAGAAGACTCCGCCGTGCAAACAACATGGAATGATGGTTTACATTTAGTAGTAGTTACAGATTCGAACCACCATGAAAGCATCCTGGGCCACCTACAGGTATACACCCGAGGTCGTGCCAGGGGAATCCAAGTCGCAAGAAGGAGAAGAAAAGGGAACGGGCCAGTCCCATCCGATCCACATCCTCTAGAAGCCGACCCCTAAATGCGCCTCTTGCCCTTCTCCATCTCGTCCTCCCCGACGCCCCCGCCACGCGCCCCGTTGATGCGGTTGCCGGTGTCGTTGTTTTCGCTGTCGTCGTCGTCGTCGTCGCTCTCGCCCACAGTGTACCTGTCCCCCTCGCCCGTCGGCGTCTCGACGTGCAGATCGTCCAGCTCGCGCTCACCAAACGCCGACGCCTCCAGGTCGTTCCCGTCGTCATGCTTCCTCCGGAACGCACCGAGCCGGGACCCGGCCCTACCAGCCGGCGGCGACGACGACGACGACGACGACGGCCCGCCGTCGTGCCCGCTCAGCACGCTGTACAGCACGCCGCGGCGCTGGCGCCATACCAGGTACCCCCACGCCGAGGCCGCCACCACCACCACCACGAGCACGATCTCCCCCGAGCGCTGGTAGGCCGCCCACTTGGCGTCGTCGAGCTTCTTCTGCGTCTCCATCTCGTGCGCGAGCGTGCTGTTCGACGCGCCCCCCACGGTCGTCTCCACGCCCTTCTCGCCGTCGATCCGACTGTCCGTCGGCTCCCCGCCAATGCTGCTGATGTCCACGCGCATGAAGCGGTCGAGCATGTCGCGCGAGCGCCGCGGGAAATCGTACGGCACCATGTGCGACGCGTCGTAGAAGAGCACGTACGTCAGGTTGCGCGCCTCCTGCCACACGCCCGCGTCGCGGCCCTCGAACGTCCACTTGCGCCGCGGCGCCCAGTTGCCGGGGGACACCTCGAACCCCTTGCCGCCGTTCCAGCGCATGTTGCTGACGAGCGCCTCCGTGCCGAGGTGGTTGCAGATAAGGTCCTCTGCGCCGGAGAAGAGCAGGACGGGGACGGAGGACACGACGGCGGGGAGGAGGTCGATGGCCGGGCGCACGCCGCCCGTGCCCTTTTTGAAGGCCTTGCCCACGGCGCCGTTGCACTCGGCCCAGCCCGTGTTGCGCTGGGCGTTGACGTGCAGCGCGGCGATGACGTCGGCGCGCCGGAGATAGGGCGTCACGGAGGCGAGGTCCGGCGGCCAGTTCATCCCGCAGCTCGGGTAGCTGTCCTTGAGGCGCACGTCGTACATGTTGTAGCACCGGTCGCCCGTCTTGGTGAAGGCCAGGAGGTTCTGCAGGATGGCCTCGCACTCCGGGTAGTCCACGCGGTCCGGGTTCGCGACCATCATCGTCTGGCACGTGCGCTTGCTCTCCTCGAGCTGCGTCCACTCGGGCGTGTCCTTGCTCACGAGGCCCTTGTCCAGCGCGAACGTCAGGTACGCGTCGTACTGCTCCGTCGGCGAGATCCATCCGTTGCCGATCAGGAGGCCCTGCAGGCTCCACGCGTCGCCGGCACGGCCCTCGTCGACGAGCTTCTTGTTGCGCGCGATGATGGCGTGGGCGACGTACGGGATGTACTGCCCGGCGAAGGACTCGCCCGCGATGTACAGCTGCGGTGGTGTCAGAAAGAGCAAATCGACGATTTCAGAATCATCATGGTGGTAAGGCAAGACAGGGAGAAAAAGGATGAAGGACAAACGATTAGGAAAACCAAAAGATGAAGGGGGAAAACGATTGGAACAAACAAGGGGTGAATATAAAAATGCAGAAAGGAAAAAGAAAAAGTTGCGAGAACATACATCATCATGCTCATACTCCGGGAACAAGCCAAAGAACTTCTCCAGGAACACCACCATCTGCTCCGCCATCTCGTCCAGCCCGCGAACATAGCTATCCGTGTCCGCGTAGCTGAATCCCGTGCCGACCGGGTTATCCACGAAGAGCAGGTTCGCGAACTCGTTCCACGAGCCGTTGTTCAGCGTCAGCGTGTGGTCGTCCATGAGCCTGTACGGCCCGATCTCCATGAGCGCGCCATCCTCGGAGCTGCAGCCGGGCCCGCCGTTGAGCCACAGCACGGTCCGCTGCTTGTTCGCGATGTGCTTGTTCTGGAAGTGCCAGAAGAAGAGGTTGCCGTTGTGCTCGGGGGTGATTTCAATGTGACTGTGAAGGGGAGTCAGCCAGGTGTCAAGGGGAACCATGACCCATCCCATCCACCATTCTTCCATTCTTCCATTCTTCCATTCTTCCATCCATCCATCCATCCATCCATCCATCCATCCATCCATCCATCCATCCATCCATCCATCCATCCATCCATCCATCCATCCATCCATCCATCCATCCATCATTCATGCTCTCTCCCGTGAAGGACCACTGCCCCTTTTGGAGACAGAATTCGGGGACGGCAACACCCTCAGGGGAACCTACCCAGCGTGCATCTTCACCGGAGACCCCTCCTTCGGCAGACCCGGCAAGTCCCGGACATAATAATCCGCAGCAGACTTGTCGGCCAGCACGACCGCAGCATGCCACCACCCCATCAACAGCACCGCCAGCCACGGCCAGCGAGCCGCACGCGACGGCGAGAGCGCAGCCATGGCGCTCACGACGGCGACGGGAATGCAGGACGCGGGGGCGCTAATTGGTTTGTCGAGGGAGATCGGATCAGCGCATAGACGCGGGCCGCTGTCTTCCCTCCTCTCTCTTATCTCTTTTCGTTTCTTTCTTCCCCCCCCCCTTTCCTGTTTCCTGTATGCCACGACGACAGCCTGGCCCGTGTATGCAGCCTGCTCTCGCGATGGTGTACGCGCCGTATGGCGGGCTGCTCGAATGACGGCACCACGGTCTGCAGACACTCCGCCCTGCGGGTCTCTCTGATCTAGCTGTTCTGATTCTCCCTGTTGGCAAGGACGTGAGGTGGTTGGTGTTTCGGCAGTACTCCCGAGCGTGGACCCGGTGATTGATGCTATCGCCAGCCTACATGTATGTTTGTCAGCGCCGCCCAGACCGCACCAGTAATGCATGAACCTCGTGCCTGTGCCCGTGCCCCAGACGGCCGCGATCCCAGGAACAACTCACTGTGTCTTGACCCGTATCCTTGACGAGCAGAAGAATGAACGACGAGGCTCGACTCCGGCGAATGGAGCGTGGACAAGATCAGCAGACTCCTAGCCGTCTCGGCATTTCCCCCAGACCCCCCAAGAGCAAGCAAGGATTGCAATGCCAAACAGCCGTTTTCTTCTGACCAGTACTCCGTACTCGTACGAGTACCCCGACCAGGGCCCCTCCGGCTCGTCTTCTGTCTGTCTGTCTCTGCAGGCCGCGCTCTGTCTGCGTGCTTGTCTCTGTTTCCCATCATCCGTGGACGCGGATGCGCCAAGCTGAATAGAAGCCACGCAAGCAGATCCCGCTGTGGCTTGCCTGGTCCGTGCCATGGATTGGCTTGCGCCTCGGGGATTCGTAGTGGCCTGTGGCTTGAATACGCACCAGCCACCGCCACTGCCTCGATGGGGATGCTGTGCGGAAACATCGAGGAACAACTGATGGAACACGAGGGATCGCCTCAGCTTGTACGGAGTACTCCGTAGGGGGAGAACAACTCGAAGGCAATGACTGACAATGACCGCTCAACACGTCTCCCCGGAGAAGTCCGCCGTACGACTGTCCACCCAGTGTATGTATATGTATGAGTACAGTAACGGAGTCTACCAGGCCAAAGAAAAACGAGTCTCCGAAATGGTACTCCGTAGTATGGAGGGGACCACAATTCGAGGGCAGCCAGCGACACGACAATAGCAGAGACCGCTCAGCCACACCCGAGCGAGTGCCTCATGCGTTGATGAATCCAGTTCTGGCCGAGCCATCTCCTCGGTGTGGCTAGTGCACACCCTCCACCCCGGGCTCCGTCGGCCCCGCCACACCCTCGACTAACCGCCCCGCCACACCCTCCACTCCTCACCAGAGCGTGCCCGCAGCCCACCGCAACCCATCATCATCCACTGACCAGACTCACGCCTCGCACAAAGAAGGTTGACTTTAGGGAAATTAACCTTATGTGCGATAAGCGATCGCATACATACTCGTACTACGGAGTACCACTACTTGTACTCCGTACACACTCACTCCTCACGGCGCAGTGGTACGGAGTAGAGCTTCCCAGCCGCAGCACCGCACGCAGCGAGCCGGAGAACCGTACGAGTACTCCGTATTGCGCAGTCACTCTGACCCACACAATACGAGTACTCGTACGAGTAGTAGTAGATACGACTACAGTACATATAGTAGTAGTACGGAGTACCTACGGAGTAGTAGTACTAGTAGTGCCTACTGGCACTCGTACTACTAGGTCATTTCAGAGAATCCCAGCGTACACGTACTCCCGAGTCGTCAGTAGGACCTCGTACCTCGTCACGACGAACCGCTGCGCCGCGGCGGGCACGCGCATCCCGCAAAATCAATTCCCAGGCGCCGCGGCCTCGTAGGACCCGGGCCGACGTGGTAGCGGGTGCTAGAGCGCGACTTGGTGCGAGTCGCGCGCGGGGGCAGCCCGAGGGGCAGGATGCGCAGGATCGGCGCGCGGGGGCCCAAGCCAAGTACGAGTACGGAGTACTACCTAGTAGTAGTAGTAGTAGTAGAGGTAGTAGTACTAGTAGTACCTACGAGCGCGGGGGGGTTTTCTATAAGGCACATGTAAGGGCAAAAAACTTAGATAAGCATACAGTTAAATATAACATAATCCTTACCTATAACTTATAGCTTAATTAGCCTTATAGCTTAATTAGCCTTACAGCTTAATTAACCTTATAGCTTGATTAACCTTATAGCGTAATTAGCCTTAAGCGTAATTAGTCTTACCGCTTAATTAGCCTTACAGCTTAATTAGCTTTACAGCTTAATTAGCTTTATAGCTTAATTAGCCTTACAAATGCACGTAATTAATCTACTGTAAGAATGATGTAATCTGTAAGGGTTATGGCAGCTGTAAGGATTATAGGCAGCTGTAAGGATGTAGGCAGCTGTAAGGGTTATAGGCAGCTGTAAGGATATAGGCAGCTGTAAAGATTATAGGCAGCTATAAGGGTTATAGGCAGCTGTAAGGGTTATAGGCAGCTGTAAAGGCTATAGGCTACTGTAAGGATTATAGTAGGCGTAAGGATTATAGGTAGCTGTAAGGGCTATAGGCTACTGTAAGGATTATAGCAAGCGTAAGGATTATAGGCAGCTGTAAAGATATAAGCAGCTGTAAAGGCTATAGGCTACTGTAAGGATTATAGTAGGCGTAAAGATCTTAGTAGGCGTAAAGATTATAGGATGTATTAGCATTATTAATAGGCATTAGCGTTAAGAGATGTATTATAAGGTTAGGGTTAAATACTTGCATTCTATAGTACTATAGGTAGGGCGATAAGAGGTTAGCGTTACCTACTGTACTCGTAGGTATAAGCGCTTCCTATTAAGATTTGTACCTTTTAAGTACTACACTAAGCAAGTAGCGTAGCCTCCTTTTAGCAGTTTATTCGAACTGTTTCGTTAGACGCTGTAGATGCTCCTTAGCCTGCTTCTTATTCTAGTAATCTAGGCATTAACGCTAGTGCTTATGCTAAAGATTGCGTTAGCCCTTATCGTAGCTAAAGTAGATAGACAGCGGTGTTACTATTAAGGAGCTGTACTAACTAAGAATTCGTTAAAGAGGCTAGCTAAAATAGCTTCTTCTCCTTTAAGTACTTACTTTGTTAAACTAAGTATCCCTTTAAGAAGATAAGTATTTAACGTCTTTAGCAGGTACCTTGCCTAAGGCATCGCGATGCCTACTAATGTTTGTTTTTTAGTGTTAATAATACGTTACGTAAAATTTTATTGTGTTTCTTTTAAAATACCTTTATTTTATTTATTAGTCTTTGCCTTGCTTAAATCTCTGCTTTATTTTCTCTATAGCCTTAGGGCGCTTACCTTTATAGCGTTTAAAGATCTGCTATTAATTCCTTTGTTTATAGGACCTAATATACGTAACGTTGCTTCTTATGTCTCTCTATTAGCAGATTAGACGTCCTAGAGAGGATAGCAATATATGTATATAGTTGCTAAGTTGTTCTTACTTTAAGAAAAGGCATTTCTAACTCTTGTTTACTTAGCTAAAGGAGCGATCCTGTTGTATACCTTAGATGTTAGCGTTAAAGAGTTATAGCACGTCTCTTAATTAACTTACTAGGTGCTAAATAACTTAAGGACAACAGCGGCGACTTGTAAACGTAATACACGATCCCGTCTAAACGTGCCTGTTGCCCTTAAGTTATATTAGTGCCTAGCTAAGATCTCCTTTCTGCTGCTCTTAGTAGCGTCTATAGCATACTATACCTTTTTGTTTAGAGCACTTTGTATTACAGTAGCTAGGTTAGCTTCCTGTTCTTATTGCTAAAAGAAGCTAAGGTCTTTTAGTCTTAGTAGGTTAGCTGCCTTTTAGTATCTTAGCAGGGGAAAGGGGGAGAAGCAATGCCTACTATCTTTAGGGGGTAGTAGGCAACGTAACTTTAGACTTAGCGCTAGTTAAACATAGCAACTATAATAAACACTTAGAGTCGTTAAGTTTAATTAGACTTTAATTATTAAGAGGATCTATATAATAAGCTATTAGCTATATATTAAAATACTAATCTAATACCCCTTAAAAGCAAAGGTAATAGACTTACTACTACTATAGAGCTCTGTTTAGATTAATCCCTTAGAATCTCCTTAACCGCTAACATCGATTAGCACTACGATTTGCTTAAGCTTTAGCAAAGACGTCGTTAACTTACCTAGTACTTATTAATATCTATTAAGACCTTTAACTCTGCTTAACGTAAATTAGTTTAGGTCTATATATTCTTTAGGGTACTTACTTTTGCTTAAGACATTAACGGGCAACTTAATTAATTAGTAGATGTTAGCAAGAACGTGCTTTTGCCTTTAGTTACTAGCAGTACCTTTAACTATGTATATCTATAGGCTGCAATCTATCTATAAGGCGTTA
Organism: Escovopsis sp. TC; assembly: GCA_003055185.1. Lineage (NCBI taxonomy): Eukaryota > Fungi > Ascomycota > Sordariomycetes > Hypocreales > Hypocreaceae > Escovopsis > Escovopsis sp. TC. The sequence continues at coordinate 15,047 of NIGD01000002.1, forward strand.
TGCCCTTAGGGCGTAGGCAGCAGCGGCTGTAAGGCGATGCATAGGAGGTTCTATAGGCAACATTTAAATAGTTAGTCTTATGCCTTATATAAAAGAGAAGAAAAGAACGACTATAACTAGCGATACTATAACCTTAAGGGGTACTAATATGTAAGGCGATGTAAAGGACATCTATAGATTACAGTCTAATAGTTAGTAGAACAATACTTTCTATAATAACCTTAAGGGGTCTAGGCAGATAATTAATAGGAGATAGGGGGGGCCTATAGATAAGGCCTACCTAATAGTTAGTCTCTTAATTAATTAATTGTAGGTATAAGGGGGGGGCGATACTCTTAATAGAGACCTTAAGGGGCGTAGGCATAGACGAGACATTACTTATCTTATAGTTAATAGTCTAATAGTTAGTTTTATAACTCTAATCTATAAGTAGAAAGGCAAGTAGAAAGGAAGGTTAAGGCAATACTCTCTAGAGGGATTAAAAAACAATCTATAGTAAAGGATATTTATAATAGTTAGTTTTTTAGTCCTATTTTATAGCAGTTGTAGGGCAGGGCAATACTCTCTATAGGGGCTAAGGGGATATAGACAAGGCAGGTAGCATTCTATAGGTAGCAGTCTAATAGTTAGTTTTGCAATCTAAGCCTTAATCTTTACGGATAGCTTTATAGATAGAATTAAAGGAAGGTTAAGATAATACTTTCTATAGGGATCCTTAAAGGGCCTTAGGCAAGGGATTTAGGCAAAGTAGATCCTACGGATAGCAGTTTAATAATTAGTCTTATAATCTAAACCTTAATCTTTACGGATAGAAGGGAAATAGAGCTAAGGCGATACTCTATTAGTAAAGGAGTGCTATCTATAGAAGCAACTTAAGGGATATAAAGCAGCAGCAAGGTATAACTTTAAAAAAATTAATTTATTTAACTTATCGTTTAATTAATTCTTTTAATTTTACGTTTATGTAGCCTTAAGGGCTAGGTCGCTGCTTAATCTTATTAAAAGGGAAGGAGCGACTAACTCTGCTACGTAGAACGCGTTGTAACGCGTTTAGATGTATAGTTAAGCGTGCTCCTTTCCTCCTAGGTTAGGAGTCTAGCTGCTTACGTTAACCTTTAACATTAGCACTTAGCATAGGAGTTATATTGTAACGCAATGTTTAAGCTTTCTAGTTTAACTTAGTTGCTGCTAGTGTTTTAGAATTAGATAATCTAAGGCTTTAAGCTCTCTTAGGGCAATGTTACTTTCTTAATAGGTTAGTATATTCCTTTTAGATAAGCATAATCTCTAGATCTACTTTTCTAAGCTTTAAATTATATAAAAAATATATTAAAGTTAACATAGAGCTAGCTTTCCTTTCTTAACGTGCTAGTTAAGACTATCTATACCTTCTCGTTTATAATGCTCTTTAGGCTTACGATCCTCTTTGTCTTAGTTAACTAGTAGATTAGACACTTTAGAATGCTATCTTTAATAGGTCCCTCTTTTCTTAGCGTTATAAAATTAACTACTACAAAGAGATAGCTCCCTTTATGCTGCCTATTAATAAAGATCCCTAAGAGCTTCGCTAGTTAGCTAGCTCTATTAAGTAAGCCTTATTTAGCAATACTAACGAAGTTGTTTATAGAGAAGCATAGTTGTTCCCTAAAACTATAGTAGTACGTAGCTAATGTAAGTACTTGCTACGTTTTAGCTATAGGAATTATAGTAATAAAAAAAAAGGAGGGGGGAGGGGGCTAACGGACCTTGTTATAAAGGCTAATTTCTTGTACTAAAGCAGAGGCTTACGTCTAATAGCAGCAAAAATCTTAATGCTATATTCCTTGTATATAGCTTGTATCTCCTATATAAACCTATAGTTGTGTAGGAGTTTGCTTAGCTTGCGTATAGACAGCAGGCTATTGTCCCTTGCTAATAACAGTAGTCGTCGCTAGACAAGGCCTCTTAGATTTCTATAACTCTTGTCCTTATAAAGCTCTTTACTTTCTTTGTTGTCTTCCTTATTAGCGATGCTAAGGTCCGCGAGTTTAGGGTTAAGGGTACTCGTAAGCCTAGGATATCTCTTCTTAATCTTATAGAAAAGCTCTTAAACCTTAGGGTACTAGGAAAAGTATCTGTTTAGTAGGTACTTAATCGTTAATTCTTTGTTCTTATATACTATAAGCGTAGTAGTAGTATTTTAACCGTTTATTTAAGTAATATAAAGCTTTTACTTCTTATCTTATAAGATCTATACGTTAGCTTTTACAATACTACTATTATGTTATACTATACTTAAGTTCTATAGACGACGGAAGGACTAGGAGGTGCAATAGAATAGATAGGTAGAAAATTGTACTAAGTCGCTAATACCTATGTATATCCTTGCCTTAAAGAGTAAAGACTATATAGGCGCCGCTGTATTCTTCTACGACCTTAACAATGTATATTCTAAGATAGACATTAGGCAGCCCCTTCTTGTCCTTAAAGTGCTTTGCTTTTCTTATAGCTACTACTGCTCTGTTTACTCTTAAGAAGCTTCTTAAGATAACTAATCTAGCTTAACTAGTAGGCTCTGCTATACTACTAGCTATTGTAACGATAGACCTTATCTAGCTTAGCGATATTTAACTTTAGCTTTTAGGAAGGGTAAGCTCTTAATCCTAGAGGCCTGCTAAATCTTAAGTTTAAGAAGATGTAGCTGTTTAGGAGGCAGAGCCTATATGTACTGCTTTAAGTTAGCGTTTAGCTATATTAATCTTACCTTTTAAGGAAAAAGAGGGATAAAGGGGGGAAATTAAGCTTACCTTTTAGGGCTTAAATCTATCCCTTATGTTTATCTACGATAACCTAGCATAGGAATTAAAACGCTTAGCAGCCTTTAAAAACTATATATGTAATCGTCTTACGCTTCTTTAACGAGTAGGGTCCGTAGACTTGCTGTAAGGATTCTGCCTATAGGTAGCACGCTGTCTATAGTGCCTCCTACGCGCTATACCTAAATGCTGCTCTTAGTATCTGTTTATCTCTATAAAAAAGATATAGCATTAACAGCGACTTAAGTAGTTAGCGTATATTTAGCTTAATGTAATGCTCTTTTAGCTAGGTATAGAAAATAATAAGGAGGATAATTGCGCCTTTAGCATATTCTTATATCCTTTAAGCATTAAGGTATATCTTCGGAGACTATAGATAGCGCTAGGTTAAGGGAAATTGCATTGTATAAAAGACCTTATTTGCTCTAAAGGCGCCTTTAGTAGTTAAGATCTCTTTAAAAACAAAAGATATAATAAGTTTTAATAGCCTTAAGTACTTAAAGTATATAGCATTAATTAGTTATAATTAGATTTAGTTAAAAGCAAAGAAAAGATAGTTTATAGAAGGAGGGCTATTAGAGACGCAGTTTATTACACAGGATTAAGGACTATGTACTTAACTTATCTATAAGATCCTAATTCTTAGAGATTTTAAGTGCTTATGCTATTTTATGCTAAGCTATCTTAGTCTTTTGCTCTTAAATAGCAGCTAAGTCTAAAAGCAGCTACTTGCTATACCTGCTATTTAACTTAGTGTTAAACTTAAGATCTGCTTAGCCTTAATAAAAAATAAAGTAGTATTAGTAAGGTCTTAATGCGTAGTGTTTAAGATAGCTTAAGAGCTTTTGCTGTAAAGGGAGGTCTCCTATAATAGCGTTAACGAACAAGTAGACAAAGACCTTTCTGCTATTAACTAGTAGCTTTGTGCTAGCGTTAAGACCTATAATATAATTAAGGTTCTTAAATATATCCTTTAACTTCGCTGTATACGGTCTAAGGCTAAAGGGCAATATTCTTAATCGCTTTATCTATAGATGCTTTAGAAGATATTAAAAGGATAAGTAGAACCTTATAATCGATTAGTATATGTTCTTGTATAGTCTAAAGGCGTTAACGAACATATACATTAGGAGATAAATAACGTTCTTGTTTATAAAATGCTTCTTAAGCTATTTTTAACTAAAGGTATAGAGTTCCTTCTCTACGTAGAAAGGCGTTGTATAGCGCGTAGGGTAAAATGTTTTTCTCTTAAAATTAAAATAATAGCGAATAGTATAGGCTGTATTTAAGGGTTCTGCAGCTAGAACTGTTAGGTTGTGCTTATAATCTATTTTAACGTCCTATAGTCTTTTACGTATCTAGCTTAGCTTGATAAAGATACGACGATTAAAATTTACAATAAGCTCTTAGCGTGTATTAGACGTCTACGAGAACCTTGCTCTTTCTTGTACTTGCTTTATTTTTAGTAAAAGGCGGCTTGTAAAGAAGGTCTGCTATACCTCTAGGACTACTTTTCCTTAAGCCTTATTTTAAAAATCTTTTGTAATAGTAATAATTTTACTAATATAAGGCTGCTAGTAGTTGTAGTCGTAGCCTTCTTTGTAGCTGTATTTAAAGAAGTCTAAGGGCTAGATTAGCCTTCTGTCTATAGCGTAGACATATCTCCTAGACGTTGTACGTATCGACTTTAACTAAGCTCTTAAATGCTAAGGCTTAGATACTAGGCTGTCTATTAACTAAGCTATGCTAAAGTATACGTTCTTAAGATTTTCCTTTAACTAAAGAAACGCCTATAAAACAGATCTTAAGTTAAAGATAAGCATGTCTTTGGTCGTCTTAGCCTTAGACAGCAGGAGTTTTTTGTCTAGCTTTAGCGCCTTCTTCTGTATAGTTAAGAAAAGAAGAGCTAATTAGAGCTTCTTACGCAACGTATCTTTAGTATATAGTAGTTGTTTAATCTCTTCTAAATCTATAATTATTCTAAGGATCTTAAGGAGGTGCTTATAACCTTGCTGCGTAATGCTATGTTCTTTCTTAAAGATAGCAAGGGTTATCTTAAACAATAAAAAAAAGCACTGTTCTAGTACGTGTTGCTACTCCTCAGTTAGGTTAAGTAAATCCTAAAATTTATAAAACTTTAGGTAGTTAGCTATAAAGTAATCCCTATCTATCGCCTACCTGCTAGTGCTGCTCTTAGCATTATCGTCTTTAAATCTAATGTCTTCTTAAGAGAGGTAGTAATACTTATTATTAATTAGGGGCTTAGGCATAGGCTCTAGGCTATTTTTGCTTTCCTTAACTGTATTTCTATCTAATATAATTTTATTGTTAAGAGTTTTTTATACTTTTGCTTAAAGTCTTTTGCTATTTGCTTATATAATTTCTATATAGAAAGGAATTAACTTAAAGGACTTGTCTTTGTAAAAGTATAGTGTCTCTTTAATAAGGGGTAGCTTTAACCTGCTAAAAAAGGGGACTTAAGATTGCTATTGTTTAATACAGTTAATCTTTATAGGCGCTAAATAAAGAGTAGCTAAAGGTTCCTTTTTAGCTTTATAGAAAGAAGCAACGGGTACTTTTTTAGGATTAGATTTAGAAGGTAAGGATTTAGTAAAAGGGTTATATTACGCGTCTCGCTGTCTTTTGCGTCGCTTTATAAAACTATAGTAAGCTTTAGCTTCTGCTTGCTTATTAAACCCTTTAAGAATAGTTTCTTCTTTAAGAAAGAGACTTGTCTTAACTTTGTTGTCCTTTCTATGTTTTCTTAGCATTGTAGTTTAAGATCTACTAAGTTATAGACGTAGGTAGTATAGGTTAAATTAGTAGTAGCGGTAGAGATCTGTAGGTACCTAGGCACTAAGTTAGGGGACGAGCTTATAGTCGCTTGCTTTAATTTCCTTATTAGGCTAGTGCCCTTAAAATAGAGCATATACATAAAAAGAATCTAGATTTATTAAGCTAGATTAAGAAAAGAGCTTAGGGTACTTAAAATAATAAGACTATATGTTGCATTGGACTATATTATGTATAAGCACGTATATCGTTATATATTTAAGCTAGAGCCTTATACTCTAGGTAGTTAATCTTATCTTTGTTGTTGTTACTCTTGCCCCCTTTAGTATATGTATGCTTCTCTGCAGCGTTAGCTTATAATGCTATCTTTAAAACCTCTAGGTCTTTTAGATCCTTAATCTCCTATATGTAGGTATATGTAGTAGTAGTAGCAGTAGTTAGTATAGATTAACTTTAATTCTTAAGCTTTGTAAGGCGATTGTAGAGAATAGTTGCTTAGTATTCTTTAGCTGCTTTAGACTCGTTAAGTTAGTAGGATAGGTACTTAAGCTTGTAAATGTATTGCTTAACGTTTGCTAGGTTGCTTACCTGCTTAATGTTGTTAAGTTGCTAAAAAAGACCTAATAATTCGATCTTATGTAGTTGATTAGGTATATCTACTTGCTTAATGTTGTATAGTCTTTAGGCAAAGTCTGCTTCTTTAATGCTGCTAAGTTGCTAAGCAAGGTTAGCTTGTTTAATGTTGTATAGTTGTAGAAACAGCTTGTTAATCTCTATAAGGACGCGTAACTTCTCCTCTAGGTAAAAAATGCAAGAAGTTACGTTGTTAAGATTTATAAGTATGTTCTAGGCTAGCTATACCTTTATTTACCTCTTAAGATTTCTTATAGAATCCTATACTAGACTAACCTCCTTATAGAGTTTATAAGCTAAGGCGTTTAACTGCTCTACCTAATCTGCTATCTTCTATTGCTACCTTTCTAATCCTTTAAAAGCTAGATAGGTACTCTTAATGCGTTTAGAATTAGCCTAGGTGCTCGTTAGCGAACCTATAAACGAAGACAGAATCGCTAATCCTGCCTAACTAAGACCCCCTTAGTTAGTTGCTATAATATCCTTAGTCTTTACACGCTTTAAATTAGCAACTTATTAAACAAGAGCAAGGATCGTTTTGTATTATCTGTTAGTGTAAGCAGTATACTAAAGGATATTTTATATACGTATCTATGCGTTTATACGTATAAGATTAAACAGGTTATAGATATAAGGCTAGAGTAATTTTTAGAAACTAGAGCTTAATAATCTCTTTCTATTTAAATGCTAGACTATACGCCCTATTCCGTCTAATTAATTAATCTAAATCGCTCTTAGCTTAAAAATTATTAACGCTAAAGCTTTATTTATATTTATTTAACGCTAAGGTATATAAATACTTTTAAAATAGATCTAAGAATATCTTTGCCTAGTCCTGCTGCTATGCGTAAGAAAGACGTCTATATAGAGATAATGTTAAAAAAGAGTAGTAGGTAAGAAATTAAAACTAGCTGTTTATGTTAGTATATTCTAGATCTCTAATTTTTTAGTCTACTTTATTAACAGTAAGACTTACCTTTAGCATCCTATAGCTTTAGGTCCTTTAAAAATAGGAGTGTTCGTCTAGGTCTATTAGGTCCTTAGGCTAGGCGTCTAAGTCTATAAGGTCCTTATGCTAAATGTCTATCCTGCTTATAGGCCCTTTATCGTTGTCTTCGTTAATAGAACTTGCTATAGCAATAGATTTGTTCTTAAAGTCTTTTCTAGAAGCTTTGTTATTGCTATTATAGCTAGAGTCCTTGCCTTTGTCTTTTAGAATTATAGCGCTTATAGTTATAGTAAATTTATTGCTAAAATCGCTTTTGCTACTAAAGCTTATAGCGCTACTGCTAATAGTAGATGTACTAATAGAGTCCTTGTCCTTATCCTAGAAAGTTATAGCGCTAGTAGTAGTTTTATCGCTAAGAACGATATTGTTAGCGTTAAAGCTAAAGGCTATAGTAACTAAACTAATAGCACTAAAAGAAACTTAGACTAATAATAATTCCTTGCTAACGATATTACTGCTAAAATCTAAAGACGCTATAGCTAAGGAGGGTTAATTTAATATCTTTTACTTTAGCATAAGCTTCTAAAGCTAGGAGGTAATAATGTTTACGCTATCTATAACGATAATACTTTATAAGTAAATCTTTAAGTTAAATAAGCTTATAGTAAGTTATTAAGTAAGGTTAACAAAGGACTTTTAAGCTATGAACAATTTAAGCAGCCCTTTACTTCTTTTTGTTATTACCTTTATAACCTTAATTAAGAATTCTACCTTAAGTCTCTCTAGAGCTTATGTCTAGCTAAGCCCCTTTTCGTAGACGCCTGCTTTAATCTTATAGAAAGAGTTTTTAACTTAGTCTATAGCTTGCTATCGCGTAATTAAAAATTCTAATAATATTTCTATATAAACTTAAGTCCTTTTTGTTTCTAAAAAGCAAATACTAAGTAGAATTCTTCTATACTAATTACCTTAGCATAAGAATCGCTAAGATCCCCTTAACCCTGCTGCCCCTAATCCCCTTGTCCTTAGAGTTCTTCTATAAAGGGAAGGGGGGGGTAAGGGGTAGTATAAGAGCAAAAGAATTGTTGTAAATGTAGAGGCAGAGAGCTAGCTAATAGAGAAGGAGAGATAATAGAGAAGGAAAGAGCAGTAGGTAGATAGAAAGGAGAAGAAGCGTATATGTAGAAGGCTAAGGCAGATAAAAAATAGACGAAGAGGAGCCTAAGATAGAAGGCAGTAGATAAAGGACAGATAATAAGCAGCTAGGTAAACAGCTCTTATAAGGACTTTCTATATAAAATAAAAATATATTATATATCTTAAACAATATATTAAGCTCTTATAAGGCAATAGTAAACATTTATCTTTTTTCTTCTCTTAGAGGCATTTAAAATTAAATAAGATTTAAAGCTATAGCGAGTAGGCCTTCGTCTACCTTAGATGTTAAATGCTCTTTAATATAAAGTTTATATAGTATTTTAAATAGAATAATTCTTTGTTAATTAAGCGCTTATAAAGCACCTTAGATAGGCAGTTGTTTAGGCTAGTAATCTATAAAAGCTAAAGTAAGCAAAGCATCTTTAGTAAATAGGAATTTAAAGGGTTTTACGATATAGTTACTTTAAAAAGAGTTTAAGAGGGTAAAGATTTAGGTTCTCTTTATTACGAACATCTACACAGGAAAATTCTAAATAAACTTAAAGCTTTTAGCTATATTATAAGGACTTAGAAACGTATATATATATAGACCGCTTAAAGCTAGCGTTATCCTTAATAAGCGTAGCTTTGTTTATGCCTATAGCTTCCTTTTTAGCGTCCTAAGCAGCCTATAAAGCACTGTCTACTATGTACATAGCCTTAAGCCTTGCCTTTAAGGCAACGTAGACTGCTTTTACAGCTTCTTTAGCAGCATATTTAGCGAAATTAGCGTCTTTGTCTTACTTTCTTTTATAAGTTGCCTTATAAAGTTTTTCTGCCTCTAAAGCTGCTTTAGCAGCAATGTTAGCTAAGCGTAACGCCTTTTATACGTCCTTTATAGCTAACACTGCTCTTTTATATACCTTATAAACTTTTAAATAGGACTAGCTGCCTATATAATATAGCTAAGAAATACAAAAGAAGGCGCAACTACGTAGTACTTTACCTTTGCAGCCTAGGCAAAATTAGTAGCTAAAACCCTCTAGATAGAAGCTCTTAGCAGCGTAACAAAGACGCTCTATCTTTATAGGTAGCTTACGCTAAAAGTTAAACTATTCCTTTAGTATTACAGATTTAGATAGGTATAGGTTTAGCATAAGCCCTACTACGTAAAAGTTAAAGGTTAATCTTACTTAGTTTAAGATCCTCTTAATTACGTCGATATATACGTTAAAAATAGCATCGTAGATACTGCCTATACTTTCGTTAGTAACGCTTATTTTGCTATTAGATAGAAGAATTAAGTAAGCACAAAGGAATATATATTCCTAATTCTAAACCTTAAAAGTAGAAATTACTTTAGTAGGGAAAGCTACACGTTAGCAGGATAACTTAGTAGTATTTTATACTTTATATAAAGTAGATCCCTTTTAAATATTACGTTGTTAATCCTACTAACCTAAAAATAAGCATTTAAGGACTTATCCTTTTACTAGTAGTACTAATAGATTAAGGCACTGTCTTCTAGAACTTGCCTATGCTTCCTATTTCTACTCCTCTTTAACTAAGCCTTAGACTAAATTATATAATTAGCCTTAATAACTTTAAGCTCTATTAAACGCGCCTTATTAATCGTAGAGGGTAGGAGATAGTAGGGGTAGGGCTAGGTAGGTAGGTAGGTAGGTGTAGTAGTGCTAGGTACAGGACCTATAAGGCAGGGTGTACGCTTAAGTATAGAGACGACCTTTACTACCGCTAACCTATATTTCTTTTATCCTTTCTTTTTTTTTCTTTTTTTTTCTTTTTTTTTCTTTTTTTTCCTTTTCTTTTCTTTTAGTTTCTTATTTTTTCTTTTCTTTTTTTTTCTTTTCTTTTAAATAAGAAATTAAGTGTAGTAGATATAAGGTATATACTATTAAATAGCTTAGTTTTAAAGGTACCTATAATACACTTATAATCGCTTAGAGGGAAGGGCAGGAAAAGAAGAGGGGCTTTGTTTATTAATCTAGATGCATTGTGCTTAACGTCTACGGACCCTTTATTAACCCCCTCTAAATAGTATTAGGATTTAAAGGTGCTAAGGTATAAATACATATTAGCTCTTATACGCGTCCCTGCCTTTAGTCCTTAAAATCTCCTTAAGCTTTGTTAACTGCTAGCACGCACTGCCTTTAGCTTAAATAAGGACTTAACGTAAAAGGTAGGGCGTAAATATATCTATCTTATCGATCCTAAACAACTCTATCTTAGGCATCTCTATCTTAGACATCTCTATCTTTAATATCTCTATCTTTAACATCTACCTAGCTAACTCGTCCTTGTTTACCTTAATAGACATAGCTACAGCCCTACCTTAGGCACGCTAGCAATTGCTAGAGCGTCTAGCGCTAGCCTAGGTCGTTGTAAGAACGCCCTTGCCTTACCTATGTGTTTACTGCTAGCAAGAATTCTATGATACTTAATACACTAAGGTAACAGCTATTAACTATGTCTTTGTTGCCCTATAAGGCGGTAGCCTATTAAGGTATAGTAAATGCACTACTATTATATACTATAACGTATAAGTACTTTTAAGACCCTACTATACCTTCCTTAAATACTACTTCCTTTAACTTTAATACAATAAGACTAATTCTAATAACACATAGACGCTAAACAGCAACAGTCTTCTTAAATTAAGGCCTTTTACTAACGCATACCTTTATACAATAATTGCTGTTAACGGTATCGCTAACGCAATAACTACTTATACAAAGAGGCTTGTTAAGGACGCGCTTTACTTAGAATTTAGTTATAATTATTTTTTACCTATACTAGCAGCTTTTTAAAGAAAATAAGAAGAAGCGTTTACTGTAGCGTAGTAGCAGTAGCATTAGCAGCAGCTAAATAGTAGCAAGATCTTAGATCTTAATAGCGCAAAGGCGTACAACTTATACTACGTGTACATAGAACAGCAGAAGGCTAACTTCTAGGCAGCTAAGACGTATTAATCGTAGGCTCTTTAGATTCGCTACGCCTTATCCTGTCTACCTTACGTAATACTTACTCTTATACTCTTCTTTAGAATATCCTTTGCTTATTAAACTATTAGTCTTTTCTACCTACCTCTATAATAAACCTTAATTAATACGCTCTTTTACCTTACGTTTTACGTCTTTTAGGTTATAACTTATTTTTTAATCTATAACGCGTTCTCTTAGTTAACATCGCTATAAAAGGAAGGGGCGCCTTCTAAGTCTATAATGCGTTAAGGGTTTTTATAATTGCTATCGTTATAAAGGGAAGGTACTCCTCTGCTCCTTCCTCCTATTAAGACAAAAATAAGAGAGGATACCTTAATTACTTTCTTAAATTAATTTCTAAGTAAAGATATAAATAAATTCTTCGCCTAGCTTAACCCCCCCCTTTCCCTTCTCTTATTTTTAATCTTTAGCTTTAAGAGTTTTTTTTGTTTTTAGTTGTTCTTAAGTTATTCTTTTTATTATTTCTTTTATATCGTTCTCTTCTTTTTTTTTTCTTTACTAGTTACATTTATTTTTCCCTATTACTTAGCATTTATTATATCTCTGTTCCTTATTATGCTTACTAAGTTTAACGCTAAAAGGTTTATTAAGAAGAAGATTAAGAAGGTATGTTAGCGCGCATTAAACAACGACCCCTTTTAACTAGGAATAACCTTTAACCTCTACGTCGCAGGCTTTATAGCTAGCGCTAACTATAACAAAGCTAAGTTTCCTATTATTTAAGATAACTTTTGCGCTAAGTATCCTAACTAGGCTTAACAACTCTACTACGCTGCCTCCTAGTATAGAGTAAGGGGCTACAGCTTTAACCCTAAGGGTTATAAAGCTAAGCACGTCCTATTTCTTAAGATATTATAGCTAAGATTCCTAAGCAGCTAGCCCTACGCTATTGCTAATTAAATCTAGATGTAAGCTAACAAGGCTGCTAATGCTACTAGCTAGGCTTAGGCAAAGAGAAACGTTGCTAATATAGCTGCTAGCGAAAGCAAAAGGGCTACTACTGCTACTTTTAAGGAAAGCTTTAAATACTACATCTAAGAAGCGTATAGGATCGCTAATTAAGCTGCTGCTTTAGCTATTATTGCCTAGTTAGCTTTAGAGGCTATAACCTAGGCAGCGAAGGACGCTATAGCTGCTGCTTAGAAAGCTAAAGCTGCTCTAAACGTACTCCTTAAGGAAAAGAACATAAGGGCAATTAAGGAAGAGGAGCATAAAAGCAATATAATAAACATAGACAACATAGATATACGTTATAACTTAGATTCTACTACGTTTAATTACTAAAGGTAAGTTTAATATATAGAGTAAATGCAAAGCAATAAGCTAAAAACTAATAGATTTCTCTGCTATAAGACCTAGAACTAACTACTACTACTACTACCTCTATAGCTAACTAGATAAAAGTAAATATAAAACAGATTAAAGGGAGAATAGATTAGTAAAAAGGATATTTAAGTTTTTTTTAGGCGTTTTATAGATTAAATATATAAATATTTATACTATAGTGCTAAGCAATTATACTAGATTTATGTTTTATAGATAGATAAGATTAAATATAGCAGCGTAAGAATTAATAAGTAGATTTAATCGTTTAAAGTATACCCTTTAGCTATAGATATGTTCTCTGTATATTAATTATAACACTAGGTCCTTATCGTTGCTTAGCATCCTAGTTACGTTGCTGTCTATCGAGATTTCTGCCTCCTCTAGTATTAAGCTATCTATTAATTGCTTTTGTCCTATGCTAATAGCAGCCCTCTCCTTAATAGCATCTGCCTAGGCAGCTATATAGTTTAGTATAGACGGGTTTAAGGTAGCAGTAACTATACTACAAAAGAAGGTAAAAATTACATAGGTCTGTCTATCTATAGCTTTAATCTATTTAGCTATTGCTAAGACTTTGTCTATTGCTTTCTTTAACGCTTAGCTAAATTAGTAATTCTTCTTAAACTTAGTTTTTATTTTCTTAACAAGGGGCAGGACCTTAGATAAATACTACTTAACCTTATTAAGCTGCAACAACATAGCTATAGTCTTATTAACGTTAAGCTTTATTACGTTAATCGCCTACTTAGCTAAGCAGACCTGCTAAAAGAGCATATTAATAGTTTGCTCCTATCGTTAAAGCTAGGACGCTATTGCTTTATTCTGCCGTTAACATTCCTTAATCTTGTCTTACAACGACGCCCTTGCCTTAACTAAAAAGACTTGCTAAAAGAGTAGGTCGATGCTCTACTCTTAAATTTAAACCTAAGCTACGAGTGCCTAGTATTATTGCTAAATTTCCTTAATCCTATCTTATGTATCGCAGAAAGTTAAGGGAAAAACCTTAAAGACGTACTCCTTAAGTTTCTTAGTCTACTTATAAAGCTAAGAATAGAAATTCTAGGCGTTAATGCTATAAAATTCCTCTAGGTTTAAAATTAAAGGAACCTCTTTAAATAGCCTACTCCCTTCTCTATGTTGCTAGCTCTCTATAAGATTATACGCGTTAAATTGCTTAGCCTTAATTATTATAGGTATTAATGCTTTTAAGTCTAAGACAGTAGTAAAGGGCAACTCCTCTTAATCGACCTTGTTGTTTACTATCTTATATAAGTTAATATAGAATTTAGACTGTTAATAAGGCTGCTAATAAATGCACTAGAGGGTAATACGACTAAGGATCTCTATAAAGATACATCTATTGCATTAAATATGTACATTGTATAGAGTATAGAGTATAGGCTTATATACTTATTTTTTTTTAACTCTACTACCTTATATAGACTAAGATTTTAACTTAAAAAAACAACATTGCCTTAATATTATCGGTCTAAGGAAACGAGATGCATAAAAAAAATAAGTATAAATAAATAGCAAAAGGGGAAATAAAAGAGATTATTTAGACAAGAACATAAAGGCATTAAGGAAAATTGTTTATAATAAGAGCCTTTAAATAGGGCTAGGAAGGTGCACTAGGAGTTGCTGCTATAAGAGGTACTGCAATAATAGACCTCCTTTTACTAGGTTCCTGCTGCCTAGAAGTTAGACTTTTGCTAGTCTATGTACGTCTTATAAGTAAAATATGCCTTTATGCCTTCTAGGGCTATTACCCTGCTGCTGTTCGTAGCCTGCTGCTACTGCTGCTGCTGCTGCTGCTGCTGCTGCTGCTGCTGCTACTATAGTTATTGTAGCTACTGCTGCTACTGCGCCTAGATAGCTTAGGGCGTGTATAGGAAGCTAGGATAGTTAACTTTAACTGCGAGCGTAAAGTAAATCTTTCTTTTTGTAGCAGTTTATAGGGCTAAGTTATTGTTTAGAGCGCTAGCCGCGTAAGCCTAAACGAGCGTATCCGTAAAAGGTTAAAGTTTAGTAGAACTATAAGAAAAGACCTATCCTATTAGTACTTAATATAGCACAATAACAGAAAGGAATAAACATATATATATTATAGCAATTAAAGCCTTTAGCAATATAGTAACTATAGGTTTACTTACCCCTATTATCTTAGTAGCAAAAGTTTAAGATATACTTCTACTAGTAGTATATTATCTTAAGCTAGCAGTAAACATATAGATATAGCAGAGAGGTACCTAAGGCCTTTAGTGCTTTACAGTTAAGCAATACCTAGGTGTCCTAGGGATTAGGATTAGCTATTGTTACAATTAAGAGGGAGGCGCGTAGGCGAGCAAGAGCAGGACTAAGAGAGAGAAAGAGAAAGAAAAAGAAAGAGAGAGAGAGAGAACGATAGGAAGGAGAAGGCAAGACTAGCGATTTGGTATACGTAGGTAGAAAGAGTTAGACCTTTAAGTTAAGGGAGTTAACTTAAATTAATATAGATACTTGTATTTAAAGAAGTTGTTTATAAAGTTTAACTAGCTTCCTTAGCATTAACTAAGTCTTAATAGCCCTAGAACAAAGTAAACGAAGAAACTAGACAAGAGAACGAAAGATAGAGGACCTTAATATAGAGGGGATAAGGACGTATCTTAATCTGCTTAACTAATATGTATCTAAGAGCAATAGCACTGCCTATAAGTCTCTAAGCATTAAAGGGATAAATAAGATTAATTTAATTATAATATGCTTCTAGACTATTGCTAAGAGACCCTCTTAAGCAAGATCCTACTTTAAGCTTAGTTAATAACTAGCAGTCTAAGGATTAGTAAACGCGCTAAAGGCCTATAAAGTTTAACGATAGACTTGATTATTAGTGCGAAGGTATAAACAAAACTTATAGCAGAGTATAATATCGTTCTTATATTTTTATAAAGGAAGCTTACTAAGACTTAATTAAGGAAAGGACTAGAAGACAAAGAAGCCTAAGATGTACAAATATAGCATAAGCGTTAACTTATTCTATTAGTATAGTTAGCTTGCTCTGCTTTGTATCTACTGTATATATACGAGATACGTTAAAGCTACCTTAGCAACCCCCCCTTAGTCCTTTAGGGGTTTTAGCTGTTAAAAGTAGCCTTAGGTATATACTTGTGCTACTATCCCTAGACCTTACGCTAGATCTATTATAGTACCTATAGATAGTTAGTAAGTAAATGTACCTACTGCTTAGACTTGTTTAAGACCTTTTAATGTTATAGATAGATCTACTTTTTTAAGAGAAGCTTTTAAGAGTACTAAGTTATTTATTAAACACAATGATTAATAAGGCGCGGTATCTCTCGATAAAGACCCCGCCGCTAAGCCTAGCAGTCCTTTAGTTATTCCTTCTAATTCTAGCAATCTAATACTATTAAATAGACTTAACCTAGGTTGCTTTTGCTGTTTAGAGGGCATTACCTATAGTATATAACAGTACGTAAAGCGTAAGGCGAGACGTACAAAAAGAAAAAAAGTAAAAGAAAAAATAACCTTTTGCTATAATTTCCTTTTCTTTATGTATAAGTGCAATTAATAAGGTTAAAGGGCTAGCAGAATAGGCATACTATAGCTACTTAACGCTAAGTGTTACTAAAGGTAAATCTATTATAAAATGCAAAGGCGTTTTATATTTAAAAGAAGATAAACAGTTCTTTTTTAATAGTGTACTGCTTTAGATCTTATAATGTTAAAGAATAACGCTAAGAGCAACTCCTTAGATTTATTAAACATTACACAGAGCTCTATTACTAAGGGATTTATTAGCTTAACCCCCCCCTAAAGCTCCCCTTGCTAAGACTATTAAGGCAACTCTTAACGCTTATCTACTATAACAGAGAGTTAAGAGTTAGTCCTTAGTCCGTAGACTTACGTACATAGCTAGAGGACTTAAAGCAAAAGAAAGGGTAAGTAACAACTACTAAAAGCTCCTGCTTAATTTAAGCCTAAGTCCTAGGTTATCCTTAGACCTAAGTCCTAGCCCTAGATTAATAATCGTTCTTGCTAAGGTTTGCCCCTTGCTAAGTTATAGATTATTAACCTTCCCCCTAGATACTCCTCTAGTCCTTAGTTTAAGTTATAGATTATTAATCCCCCTCTTTAACACTCTACTAGCTCTTAGCTTAAGTTACAGCTTATCCTTTAACCTTCTTAGCTTAAGCTCTTATCGCAAACCCCTTTACCCTACTACAATCCCCTGTTTAAGTTATATGCCCCCCCTTAGCCTAAGTTAAGTCCTATAGAAGATAGTAGGTAGCGTTCTTAGCAAGACAAGCTCTTTAAAAAATAGTTAAATAATCTTGCTTTTATAGCTTATATAGCAGAAAAGTTCTATAAGAAGGACCTACGTTTCGCCTAGCTAGGTAGCTATGTCGTTTAAGACCCCTCTAGCCCTTAGCCTAACCCTTAGCATAATCCCTAGCCTAGGTTACAGTCTATAGGTAATTATAATACTTTGTCTTCTTATACAGCTTGCCTTTTACGCCCCCCCCTATTTAATTATTATAGTGCTCGCGCTTTAACCTAGCATTGCGCCTAAGAGCGCTTTTAGTTTAAGACTAATCTTATAAGGCGTTACTTACGCTCTTAAAATAATTAGTAGCATTAAAGCAAGTACTAAAGTTGTCTTTTATAGAGTTATAAAGAGCATAATACGTAAATACTATTATAGAACAACTCTTAGGGTAGCAATAAACAGATTAAGGCTAAGCTACGTCTTACGTTGCTAAACAGAGCAGCGTTAACTGTAGCAGGTACCTAGGACCCTAAAGACTAGCAGCTTAATAGCGATAGGTCTAATGTTAAGGTAGATAATAATATAGTCCTTAACGATAAGATTAACTTTATAGTAACCTATAAGGCAAAGAACCTAAACCTGCTTATTCTACTACTTCTTATCCTACGTAGGCTACTGCGACTTATAATAACCTTTGTGCTAACGTCTATTGTTTAGGAGATTAGAGGTTCTAAGAGGCTGCAGAGGCAAAAGAAGACTTAGACTACTAGAAAGTCTATAATATTGTATAGATTGTCTAAGACCTAAGTTTAGCGAGCCTATATATAGACATTCGATAAAACTAGCTTTAACTCTACGGTCTATTACATATTCGAAAGCGTAGTAGACCCTGTTAAAAGAAAACAGATAAAAAACATTGCTATTAAGAAAGCATTAAGGTACATAGATACCTAGAAGTATAATATTAGGCTAAACTTTATAGTAAGACGTTTAAGGTGTCTTAAGTGCTTAGTGCTATAAAGGATATAAATAATAAAGATTTCTTTAAGCAGGACTAGTTTAATAAGGCTATAAAGGACTAACTAGAGATTATATAGGAAACTAATTAGGTAGAAGTATACGTAAAGCTTAATCGTGTTTTTAGCGTAGACGATTTTACTTAAGTCTTTACGTTCGCTTAAGACAAGATTAACTTTAGGCGCTTAGCGCCTAAATTAGAGCTTTGGTGTCGCAGTAAGTCCTAGCTTTACTGTACTATCTAAATAACAGCTACTAATATAGATTTTTTTTTAGATATCTAGACTAACTATAGGGCTTGTTTAAAGATGCTTTAGAATAAGCGTTACGGGCTTAACCTTAAGCTAAAGATTCCTACGGCTAGCAGCATTTCTTTTCCTATAACAGAAGCGTAGGTCTACGATTAATTTAATAAGTATAGATTAAGCCTTGTATTAGAGGACCTTGTTGTTAACATTCTTAACGTAAAGGTGTTCGCTAATAAAGAAACTAAAAAGGCCTAGAAGAGAAAGAAGCTTATGCTTAACGAGCTAAGCGTCTATATGTTTTGCTCTTTACGCTACCCCTTACTCTTATATCTAACGAGCAGCGAGGAGAGGTCTAAGAACAGTAAAGCACTTAGGAAGAACGGAGTACTATGCTAAGTTTTAATCTTATTTTTTTTTCCTTTTTTATTCTTACCTATAATTTTTTACATAAATCGTATCCCTAGGGCTATTTCTCTTTCTTTCTGTAAGTATTTAGGAGTTTAAGTGTCTTTTCCTTATCTAAAAGTCTTTTTTTTTTCTTGCTTAGTTCCCTCTATAGAGGACAAGATCTTTTAACAATTAAGATGCTTAACCGTAGGTAGGCGGTGCTATATCTTTTTATTCTCTTTCTAATTATTTACCCTGCTAATTTACCCTTTTCTCTTCTATTGTGTTCCTTTTCTTTAGTATAAGGCTATCTAATCTAGCTCCTAACTTAGGATTGTTATCTATCTTCTTCTTCTTCTTTTTCTTCTTCTCCTTCTTTGCTCCCCCCCCTTTTAAATCTTCTAGCTTTAAAGCTAGATAAGTCTTTAATTATAGAAGCGAGTCTAGGCTATTTTTTTCTAGAGTTTAGTAGGTATAAATCCCTGTTACTTTTTTTTCTACCTATTCTTAGACATAGTATAGTATTTTAGACCGCTACTCTACTACATTTTGTCTTTTTTACTAAGCAGGACCTAGAGTTATAACAGATATTAGATACTAGGAGGTATAGTGTATGTAATTAGGTCTCTTTCTTTTTTTCTTAAATAGCTTTAAGGAATAGAATTAAGGACGTTTTTTTTTTTACTTTGTTACTATAGAATTACGTAAAGGTAAAAGACTAAGATGCTATATTTTTTACCTTACTTTTCGCGTATAAGTAGAGTAACTATAGTATAGCAGCTACTGTAATCTTATTCTTTTTCTAAATATCTTTTTCTTCCTTTCTCTTTTCCTTTCTTTCCTCTTTCTCCTATTCTTTTTATTCTCCTTTAAACACTAGTTTTTTATAACTTTAAGCCTTAGCTAAAAGCTAGCGCTGCTATAGAAAAGAACTTTAAGAGACAACAGCAACAGCAATAGCAATAGCAACAGCAACAGCAACAGCAACAGCAACAGCAACAGTAACAGCAACAGCAACAGCAGGTATATTCTACCCCTTCTGCAATTTAAATTACTAGTAGTAGGCTTTAAATAAACTTTACTAACAGTGCCCTTAGCGAATAGAAATGCCTTCTACCCTTACTTATGCGCTAACTAACGCTTAAGGGAGCTTTACTTTAGTAAGAGGGACTCCTAGGAAGAAGCATCTGCTGTTGTAGTTTAATAGTATACGGCGGGCTCTCTTAGCGGCCTGTTGCGCTAGAATAGAGGACCTTATGCATAAAGGTCTTACCGTAGCTTAATTTCTTAGGGCCTTAATGTACAACCTATAGCGCGACGAAGCTAGTTTGCTAAAGTTATAGAAAGATTTTATAGAAGCGTAGCCTAACTACGTAATTATGCTTTAGCGCTTAGCTGCTAACTTTTGTCTCTTAAGTAAACTTTTGTTCTATCTTATCTAAGACGCCTCGTCTTAGCGTAGACGCCTTTAGCTATAGGTTAAGAATCCTACTTACTTTAGCAGGTACCTATTTGCTTAAGTAAAAGTACGTATACTAGTAGTACTTTATATTAAGCTCCTTTTTTAAACTTTGCTAATAAATAATGTTTATTTATTTAAGGTGTAACAAGACCTCTAAAGGTAGAGCGTGTATATAGTAGTAGCGTGAAAAATAAAGTAAGATAACTCTAAGATAATGTTAAGGTAGATAGGATATAGGCTAAGGGTTAAGGGATTAATGTTATCCTTTAGGAATGCTAGCTTTAATACAGTAGATAGACAGCGACCGATAAGGTTTAGGTAGGGATTGCGTAATTAACTTAGATTTTATAAGACCTCCCTTAATAGCAATGTAACTTAAGTGCTTAACGGGACTATAACTACTATAAAAGGTTATACCTTAGCTTATAAGGATTGTATAGCTGCTAAACCTTATAGTAGTATAGTTACTTAACCCTAATCCTTTTATAAGCATAATATAGACTCTATAAAGTTATTCCTAGCCTATAAGGATTATAGCGCTGCAATACCTTATAGGCCTATAAGACTAAAGAGTTCTATAAGGTTGCTTCTAGCCTATAAAGATTATGCTACTATAATACCTTATAGGCTTATAAGACTAATACTTTTATAAGCATAATATAGATTTTATAAGGTAAATCTAGGCCTATAAGGGTTATACTGTTGCAATACTTTACAGGCCTATAAGACTAATGTTTTTATAAGTATAGTATAGCTTTTATAAGGTTACTCTAGGCCTATAAGGATTATATAGCTGCAATACCTTATATGCTTATAAGACTAATACCTTTATAAGCATAATACAGATTCTATAAGGTTACTTTAGGCCTATAAGGATTATGCTGCTATAACACTTTATAGGCCTATAAGACTAATGTTTTTATAAGCATAGTATAGCTTCTATAAGGTTACCTTAGGCCTATAAGGATTACGCTCCTATAAGGATTACCGCTCTATAAGCTTAGCTAATTAGTAAGGCTAATAGGCTAGCTGTAAGGATAGTAGCGCGCATAAGGTCGCGGCCCCCGCAGCTCCTTGCTAACATAAGCATTACGTAAGACTAGTGCTACCTCTACGAGCTTTACAGCGCTGAACATTCTAATAAGTGCCTTACAGAAACCCCCCCCCCCCCTCGTAGGTAGTACATATGGATCCAAGGGATCGAGGTCGCGCCTAAACATCCGCCATCGGGCGTGCGCGAGTCAGTACCTGCGTCCTGCGACATGCTCGTGCATCCCTCGTGCCAGCCTCGTCCTCGTCCTCGTCCTCGTCCTCGTACTCGCACTCGCACTCATCTCCTTCTCTCTCTCAGGGAGCACAGACAACTCTCATCCCCCGGCTTTGCTCTCTTTCTTTCTAGCCTCATCGACATCGCCACGAACACCCACCCCCCACCCCACCCCTTACCTCTTCGGGCCCCCCTCGCCTTACTCCCACTACTACTGGTAGTAGTATTCCCATCTCCATCTCCATCCTCCTCGTAACCTCCCCCAAGGGCCCTCCACCTGCCTCACGACACTCCTCACACCAGTACCGGGAGAGAGCAGAGCTCATCCAGCTGGTATATCAGTAGGGAGGAATACTAACAGGTACTACCTAATGCTCTGAGGCACTGACCTGGCAACTTCCTGTACCTCCCTCTCACACACTCTCTCTCGTAGCAGGCTTCAATTTTTTTTTCCCCTCCCTTCCCTCTGCCGTGGCCTCCCATCGGTGACACGAGAGGGCCAAGATCAACACGCAAAAACACACACGCACACGCACACGCACACGCACGAGAAATCAAGGAGAAAAGAGAATGGCCACCCAAGGCAAGGTCTTCATCGTCGAGCACCTCGACGAGGAGCTCGGCCCCTGGTCCAGGCTTGAGTACCAGGCCATCGCAGACGAGACAAGGGACTCCCACGGCACCTTCGTCCTCTCCAGTCTCCCGCCCGCCTTCCAGGTCCCTGCCGGCTTATCCGCCAACGAGGCATTCAGGGCCGAGACCCGTGGCGTCGAGGAGCTCTACGCTGCTGACAAGTCCCGAGTCTGCCTCCTCGATCCCGCCGCCGCCGAGGATCTGTCTCCCAGGGATGGCGATGACTTCGACGTCTTCCTCTTCGGGGGAATATTGGGTGAGTACGGAGTATAGGTCCTCGTCTTTGAGATGGCCACGCGAGGTCATAGGGGGGAGCTGAAGGAAGGGACACCAACGGGAAAGAAAAATCAAAAAGAGGGACGGCAGGAAGCGCTTTCGTTGCTGATATGAGTTCAATGGCTGCCACTCCACCAGGCGATGACCCCCCAAGAGGTGAGTTCCTGGTATCGGGAGCACCGAGTGCCTCGGCCTTCCTTCGACTGCTCTGGAACCCCCCCCCCCCCCCTTTCGATTTCCCCTCCTCTTGCTGTCTCTGCTGTTGTCTTCCAGTGCGCCTCCTCTCATATTCCCCGTCTTCCTCCTACTTCCTCTCCCCTATCTTGAATTTCTTCTCCTTCTTCTTCTGCTTCCCCTCCTCGTCCTCCTCCTCGTCCTTCTCCACGTTCGCCTCCTCCTCCTTCGTCTCCTTCTTCTTCACCACCACCACCACCTCCTCCTCCTTCTTCCCCTTTGCTTCTTTATCTTTTCATTCCTCTCCCCCTTCTCTTTTTTCTGTCTTCTTCTTTTTTGGGGGGAGGCGGAGGAACTTACCCGCTCACGCTGCCATGTAGATCGAACATCGGAGCTCAGGAAGAAGGGGTTTGCCGGCCGTAGGCTTGGCCCCAAGCAGATGACCACGGACACCGCCGTCCGAGTGACCCGGCTGGTCGCACAGAACAAGAGCAAGTCACTGCCACGGCGTAGCGTAAATCGTCCAGAGTATTCTCTGACTGACTACTACCTTTGCGCCCCCATTAGTCCCCCTTGATCAGATCCAGTACGTGGACTTTCCGGAATTGAAATTCAACCAACACGAGAGCACCGAGATGCCTTTCCGATACGTCAGGGATGAAGATCAGAAGCCAATTATGCCCGCGGTAATACTCATCCCTGCCCCCGATCACCATGTCCCCTCTGTTTTTCCTCCCCCCTCCCCTCCCCCCCTCCCCCCCTGTCTTTCATCTTCTTCTCTTCCCGCGCCCTCCCTCCTCCCCCTTTCCCTTCTTCTCCTCTCCTCTCCTCGTCTCCCTATTCCCTCCTATATATTC
>NIGD01000002.1:55268-75812 GCA_003055185.1 Escovopsis sp. TC
CCTCTCCATTCCACCCCCCCCTCCTTTTCCCCCCCCCACACACGCACCCCCTCCCCCCCCCCCCCCAATCCAAACCCCCATCAACACATCATTCCTCATAGCCTTATAACTTCTTTCCCCCTTTGTTCTCCTTTCCTCCTTTCCCCCTTTCCCCCTTCTCATCTTCGATCTTCTTTTTCTTTCTTCTTTATCAAGAGACGCACACCATCGCTCCTCAGTTTTGGGCTTTGCTTTTCTCTTTGCGCTTCTTTTTTCTTCCAATCTAGGGCGGGCGAGACATTGCATTACAATTGCATGGCATGATGCGAGCATGCGGGCATTGGGGGGCTTTTTATACAGGCACGCTAGAATAGGGAACGCTGTAGCAATGAGAACTTGATTCGGGTTTGACGACTGGTGAAATGACCTGTTTGGTTCTGTGAAGTGACTCGCCTTGGTAGGAGCATCTGCAAGTGATGGAACTTGGTTTAAGTCGTTTCGAGGGCCCGGCTCGACCTGAGTGTCTGTAAGTGGCTCGGGTCGACTGTCTATCAGTGTCCCGGCATACTTTGGCTTGCTGCAAGCAGCTCAACCCTTGGCTTTCGTCAGTGCTTCCGCTCGAACTCGGCCCGCCTTCCATTCCGATCAAGTCCCGTTCAAGTCCATCGCATTGCGTGCGTGTTGTGACGCTCTTTGTTGCGCTTCTTGGTGATGAGACTTGTGACTCTGGAAATTCTTGTGACGATTTCTTGTGACGATCCTGGGTGACTGGATGTCCAGACTGGCCGGCTTGCTGATCGGGCATGAATTCCCGATCTGCATCTGCGTAGATCACAAACCCGCGCTACTTCACACCCTCTTTGAGCCCATGGTCCCACGAGGTCCAAGTCCCCAGAAACCATCATACACCAACGCCGATCAGCGTCCTTAAAATCACGAAGCATATTTGCCCCCCTTCCCCCTTCACACGTCCCACACCAAACCACCCTCCGCGGACCACCAATCCCATACAGTCAATATATAGCAATGCGAGTTAGCCACCAGCCAGCACTGATTCAACACCACAGCCTCGGACGCGGACCCGCCGGGGGGGGAGAAGACAACTCCCTTCACGCCCACATCCTCCACGCAGATCAGACCCTGAGGGTTTGGGCAACTTCATGTCAACAGCAGCCATGCGCGCGAAAGTCTTCCAAGGAGGGACGGTCCAACAGAAATCAACACCATTCCACTACGCATTTGTATCAGTTTCAGGGGTTGACGAGACAAATCAGATCGACGCCACCGAAACACGCAGACGCCTTCTAAGGGGGGTGAAAGAACTTCAAAATCAACACCGCTCCAATACGCAGACCAATTCCAGGGGCGATGTAAACAATCGGCAACACCATTCTGCCGGGCAGACCAGCCCCGAGGGGGGATGAGGCAACTGAATCAGCACCACCCTACCACGCAGACCCGTTCTGGACCATAATCAAGACAGATTCAAAATACAGCATCGGGCAGACTGATTCCAGGCGACGACGATTCACCTTGATTAGCTCCATTCCACCACGCAACCCCAAGACAATACCACTTCACCGCATAGACCAGTCAAAGGGGCGACATACCATCATGGATCAACACGACCTCACCAGGCAGACCACCATCAGGCGGAGCTGATGCAACACAGATCAACACCGCCCCACCGCGCAAACCAGCTGCAGCGAGAAGAAGACAACCATTGAAATCAACGACTGTCCCGCACTCACCCCTGAGGTCTTGCTCTCAGCGCCATATCACTACTGTAGTAGTACTACTACTCATTCACCTATACCAGCACTGAGCAGCAGATCCTCCACATAAACACCCTGCCACCTCACCACCGATATCGTCGCCCTCACAGCATCACTCCACTCATCAACCACCACCTCATCGGAAAACCCAACCCCAGGCCATATTTCCCCCCCTCGGCAGTCTCCAATCCGAAACCAGACTCCTCATCAGTCATCGGTCTCCAGTCCCAAGCATCTACTCCATCTCTCACCAAGGCTTCAACCAGCACCCACCCCATGACACCGAGCCTCTGGGCTATCTCTTCCCGTCAACGACACAAATCGAGCCAGTCTACCCAATGAACCCCAAGCCCTCGGTACTCAGGGGTATCTCCATCCCAGCAACATCATCATCCTGCCAGTCTCCTCACCCAAAAGATCCGCCAATTCAATCTCTCCACCAGTAACATCCATCAAACCAGTCTCCTCACCAGAAACATCCATCAAACCAATCTTCTCGCCGGTAACGTCAGCATCAAGTCACTCTCCTCGCAAGCAATATCAACCATCAATCCAGCCGCCGCCTCTTTCTCGGTTCCATCGATCCAGAAGTAGTCTCCTCACTTCAAACACCAGCCACTCAGTTAGTCCCTTCACCGGTAATCTCAGCATCGGACTACCCCTTTTCCAATACCATCAACATCAAATCACTCTCACCATCCATATCAAACACCTGCACTTCGATCCCAGGATCGTCCCTCCTTACCAAACAACATCCCATAGCATCCTCACCCATAACGTTTTCTCCCTCTTTTCCCACAACGTCCTATCCCCTGACATCCAACCCTCAACCATCCTACCCCATGACATCCTCCAACATCCTGCGCAGCACAAGCTCCCATCACATCCCCTACTCCCTCCTCTATTCCCACTGACCCCTTTCTACGATCAATCGAAGCCTCACGCCTCACGCTTTACGCCTCACGTCACAGCATCAAGACCGAGCATCAAGACCAGCATCAAAACCGCCAAACCTCATACAACCCGCTCACTCACAACATTAAAGATCCAATATTCATTCATTTCCCTCGCCGAGCTATGCAATCCAGCATGAACACAACAACTATGACCTAGTCGCCAAACGCGCTCCAAATAGAAAGAGCCAGGAACGAAGCTCCCAGACACGCACAAACAACACAGAGCCCCTAACGGAGGCCAGGACAATACAGCCCTTGCAGGACGAAGAATATGAAGCCCTTGCAAGACAAAGACAAGGAGACCCAGCACAGACACGGACAAGAAAATCAAATGATGCTGATCAAGAGCCCCACAAAGACAAAACGTATACACAGTGATGCTCGTTGCGCGTAAAAAGACCAAAATATCATCGGGACAGCAACGCCAAATATGGTGAATCCTGTGTCCTCCGAAGAAAGAAATTGAGAGAAAAAAAGCGCAAGTCGAGGATGCATTCTCAAATCGGTATATTCGCGTCGTCATGGCTTGAAGAACGTAGAGAAGAAAGGAGCAAGAGAAGTAGCTGATGGAGGAACAAGAAAAGGGGGATATCATCAAACAGTCGGGTTGAGGGCGGTGTTGCCTAATATCAGCACGAACAGCATCCCGTTCAGCACGCACGTCACCACAAAGGTCAGCCACACGGCCGCCCGATACAGCAGCGGCAGCGCGTCCTCCCTGTAGATCGTCATCCCGAGCGCGCTGCACGCGCAGAAGAGGCTCACGACGGCGCCCACCGTGGCGCCCGAGTCGACCTCGACGTGCAGCTTGTGCCGCCCCGTCGAGATGAGGATGCCGGCGATGCCGAGGAAGACGAAGGACGCGGCGAAGCAGGCGAGCGTGCCCCACATGAGCACGCGCTCGCGGTAGCGCCGCATCCGCTGGTCGTTGAGGCTCGGGAGCGCAAAGTGCGAGGCGTACCCGCGCGAGGGGAAGCCGTCCGAGCTGGAGTACCCGAGCTCCTCGTCCGAGTCGCCGAAGTACGCCGCCGATCCGTGGGATGTCGCGCCGTAGAAGCCTCGGCCGCGGGCGCGGTCGCGCATCTCAGGGCTGCAGAGGGGCTGCTGCTGCTGCTGCTCGTCGTCGTCGTCCGGGTGCCCTAGGTGCAGCCAGTCTCGGACTTTGAGGAAGGGGTACTTGATGTACTTGAGGCCGGGGATGGCCACCTCCTCGTTGGGGTCGACGTAGATGGTGTAGCCCTCGTCGGGGCCTCCGGCCTCGCTGCCGTCGTCGTATTCGTTC
Organism: Escovopsis sp. TC; assembly: GCA_003055185.1. Classification (NCBI taxonomy): domain Eukaryota; kingdom Fungi; phylum Ascomycota; class Sordariomycetes; order Hypocreales; family Hypocreaceae; genus Escovopsis; species Escovopsis sp. TC. The sequence goes on from NIGD01000002.1 coordinate 59,261, forward strand.
CAGTACTTGATCTGGACGGAGCTTCCGATGGCCGGGGGCGGGAGGACGTCGAAGGTGACCTGCGGCGAGCGGGGAAAGCGCATGGGATCGGGCAGGGTCGTCTCGACCGAGGAAGGGGAGCTGGGCTCGCAGAAGCTGGGCGAGAGTTTCTGCAGCCTCTCGTAGATCTCGTCATGGCGTATCTGGAGGTGGGTGAAGGAGCGTCTTGTGAAGCTCTTGGGGTTGCTGAGCACGATCTCGCTGAATCTGGATGAAAGAGTCGTCGAGCCGGTCCATTTCTGCGATGAAAGCGTCACACGTCAGTCTCTTTTCCCATTCCGGCGAAAATCCCTTCGTATGCCCAGAGCAGAGCATTTGTAACAATCCCTGATCTCGCGACGCAATGCATCATACCCTGTATTTCTTCAGGATCTTGTGGAAAGCGATGACCTGGGCGTTTGCGAAGCGGGACAGCGCCTGGATGTCCTCGTTGCAGCGCAGCAGTTCGCGCTCGAACTTGACGAACCGGCTTTGCCGCTTGAGAAGAGCGCCGGCCGTCTCTGGCTCGTGCGAATTCTTGGATGCCCACCGTTGCAGGCTGTTGGCAATGTGATCTAAGACAAGGGTCAAAAAACCGATTTAGCCAGATTTGTGTCTCAAGGGGAGAGGAAAACGGGCGAGTGCAGAAAGAGGGTGGGGAGGAATCAGTGAGCCGGGGTTCCGGCATTCCAGATTCCAGACATGAGGCTTACCCAGCCGCCTCAAGACCTCATCGGCCTTGCTTGTGACGAAGAGATCGACGCGGTCGTGCTGCGAGCACAGCTCCTTATACAGGGCATCTTCGAACTTTCTGAGGGCGGGATCGGGGTGACCAGGGATGGTTATGGCGGTGGCCTGGTCGCGCGTGGTGTGGACCTTGATCTCGTGTTTGAGAGAGTTGTAGTCGAGGTTGTCTTTGGAAAAAGAGTTGTCAGCAGAGCTCACGACCGGAGATGATGTGAGGGGGTGGGCGTGACAACTCCGCGACCCCGGAGGGCGCCATGTTCCGAGAGAGGCAAGATCAAAGAACAAGAGGGTTGGCAACTTCTGGCAAGGAGAAGCAAAAAAGGAAGAACATACGGTAGCTCCATTCGGGAACGGACTCGCGCTCGAGCTGGTTGCCGTATTTCATGCTTCACCGCAACAGAGAACGATCCGCTGACGAGGGGGCGCGGGAGGGAGTCACGGCAAGGAACCCAATACTGGTAGCACAGACCGGCTGGTGGATCACCACGATCTCAGAGGTGTCCCGGGCCAACGGCGATTGACACGTCGCAGGCCGATGATATTTCCACTTTGCCAGGCGAGGCGGGTGTTGATGGAAAAGAATGAGAGGTTCCGCGAACCTTGGGATCGAGGAGCTCCGGGGTGCTAACAAACAAGGATCCGACGGCGGATGGGGCGGATCGGGGACGGGGGGATGAGAGCGATTGCTTGATGGATTATGCTGCTGCCAAGAGTCCCGGACAAGGTGGAGCGGCACTGATATATGCACTGAGCGAGCACTGGTGAACCCAAGATCTCGGCGAACAAAGCGAGAGTGGGAGCGAGAGGCAGTGCCGGTGGAGGGGGGAGGAGGACGACGGATGGTTTTACACAAGCTTTTTGTACTCCCGAAGGGGGGGAGGAGGAATCAGGATAAGACTGAGGAAGAGGAGGGGGAAAGGGGAGACTTTTCTGCTGGAGCCTCTTTATCAGTAAGCCTTGTCTCGTCCGTTGTTTGGCTACGGACCGGGTTACACCAGTTGGTGGCGCCACGAGGTTTCCGACGCCGGAGGAGGATGCAGAAAGGCGTCTTCAACGCTTGCTTAGATGGACCACAGGCCGGCGGCTCGGGGGAGCAGAAAGGCGAAAAGACGGGGAGGAGGAAGGGGGGGGCCGAGATTGGCTGATGTGCCCTAGTAGGACCGACGCTAGACGCAACGGCGCGAAACCAAATCGCGACCTTTTTGATCTTCCCTTGTCGACCGTACGAGTCCGAATACCAGTATGACTGGGCAGTGCTCCCTACTCCGCAGATGGATGCGGGTTTGCAGAAGGTTGCGGCGAGGGCGACGGCGTGAGCGTGAGCGTGAGCGTGAGCGTGAGCGTGAGCGTGAACAGGAGCCGCAGCTGAAGCTGCAGCTGGAGCAGGAACAAAGAGGGGGAGGGCGCGCGGTTGGAGGATCTGGATCTGTCTGTGTGGACTCGAGATGGACGGAGTAATCGTACGAGAGAGCAGGCGGTGCGTTGTGTCTCTGGTCTCCGTGTCCGGCCTTCGCAGCTGACGAGGGCCAAGAGGTCGCTTGCTTGTGATGGCGGAACAGCCCTGCAGGAAAGGGAAAGAGATGGATGGGGGATGACCCGAGTTCCTGGCGCCCTCGGTAGCGTCCAGTGTGTATGTAGGATGTGTGTATGGAGTCCGGAGTATGGAGGGATAGATGGACCGAGTGCCTCCCGTACGGACGATGGGATGGATCAGCGAGGAAGGAATAGAACAGCTGCGTCCTGCACGAGTGCTGTACTCGTACTCGTGAATCGTTCACGAGAAGTCGAGGTGGGGATATCTTGAACCGTGGTACTGGTTTCTTTCGGTCCCGGGCCCGGCGTATGGGATGCTGGAAATCGACCGTTCTGGCAAGAAGTCGTGAGCGGTTGCGCGACGGAGAAAGAGGAGGAAAAAGGAAAAAAAAAAAAAAGGAAAGGCAAAGGCAGAGAAGTCCGTCGACGAAAAAAGAAAAGAAGATAGATGGGTACGGAGTAGGTAGAAAAAAGCATAGAAGGAGGGCGTACTACTCCGTACGTACTGGTAGGATGAGCAAGGGGAGGGGGGGGGGGTCCGTACCAGTACGAGCACAGATGACTCCGTGGTTTGCATCGAGTATTGTGCCAGTAAGGAGTCCGTGGCGAGTGAGCAGATAAATAAGAGGATGCGTCCTGGCAAGAACCCTGCAGATAACCCAGCACGAGCATGGTCGAGTCTGCTTGAATGCGACGCGACAAGGCCATCGTGCTCATGCTCGTGCTCAAGCTCGTGCTCCTGCTTGTCCATTCGGAGCACGGAGCACCGGGCACGGGGGGGGGGGGGGGGGGGGGGGGGGGGGGCTGAATGTGTCGTACTCCCGAGTCCAGCCGGTGCCGGGCCCAGAATGGCCAGAGGCGGCAGATGGGTCCCAGACGCAACGAGCAGCAAGCAGCGAGCCGACCCCGGCAGCCCAGAAGCATCCCCATCGTGAGCATCAGAGCGGCAACCGGCCAAGGCGGTACCGGTCGAGGATACGCACGAGTACATACAGTACTACGGAGTAGTAAAAGTAGTACTTGTAGTAGTGGTGCGAGTACCAGTACAGAGTACTCCGTACTCCGACCAGCACTCCCAAACCCTTGCGACTTGGCGGGCACGGAGAAGAAACCCGTCCTTGTGCCGTACTCGTACTCGTATGAGGAGCAAAGCAGGGCGACGGCGGCGGCACATGTCTCCAAAAGAGCTGAGACTCCGCGTCGATGGGGTCGGGACCCCCCCCCCCCTCCCTCGGCGAGAAGCAGCGCCGCCCTGGCCCGCCCTGGCCCGCCATGCCGCAGACCCTTGCTAGCTCAGATGCTTATTGCCTGCTGCTTGCCCCATCGCGGAGCTCAGCCTCGCAGCGCTGGATATCGACGCCAATCCATTGATGCTTGACGTTCACGGCGGAGCAGAAGAGCAGTGCGAGCAAGAGAGGCAGGAGGACTCGAGGCCCTCCCGGCGGGGCCCAGTGGCTCGGCGATGTGCTCAAGATCGGGCTGAAACTCAGAATCGGTGCCGATGCGGATGTTCTCACGGAGGCGCTCCGTGCGGAGGAGAAATGCATGAAGCATGTCGTCGTCCGGCTGGGGAGCTTGTGAACCGGTGTCGGAGGGCTACCTGTGATGATTCGGTGACAACGGCTCGGTCCTCGGACGAGGTTAGCACTCATACTCGCACCTTGCGGTCCACATCACGATGACTTCGACTGTTGGGCCCCCTGGTCTTGGGTCTCTCACAATGCTCGAATCTTCTCTTTCGTCCATCTCTCTCTCTCTCTCGCTCTGCTTGCATACCCGTACTCGTCCTCGTCGCGTACTCCTACTCTTCATGGCCGGTCTGTGGAGTCGTGGGTCCGCAACTTGAACGGACAAGCCGAGCTGACTCTGGCGACTGAAACGTCATCTTTTTCCTCATGGCGCTCCTGATTTGCAAGCATTGGTGGTCTCGGCAAAAGTCCCCCACTGCCTCAAAAACAAGTGGATGATGAAGAGAAGAGAGGCTGATCCTTGCTGACTTTTTCTCCTCTCGTTGTCTTCTTTCTCTTCAATGTTTTTCTCCACTCCCAACTTCGATTTCACCTTCTCCTTCCCTGCTCTCTTTTTCCCCCCCAAGATTTTCTTTTTCTACTATTTCTTTCCTTGATTTTCTTTGATTTATGCCCGGCCTGCACAGCTCCTTCCCCCAAAAACATCCCCCCCCCTCCTCCGCGCCTTCCCCCTGACCCCCACCCATCTTCCTGCACCGAGGGGAAGGAGCGAGCGAGCTAAGGTAAGGTACCCTTGCTGGCCGCAGCATTCGCTGCTCGCCGCTTCCAAGTTCTTTCCATTCACCAGAATTCACCCGGCGGCTGCTTTCCCAAGGAAACCTTACTTGTGCCTCGTACTTGTACTGGGACGAGTACGGAGGACGGAGTACGTCCATTTCCTGCAAACGATAGTATTGCTTTGGGAGGCAAAAAACGAGAAGAAGAAGAAGCAGACGCAGATGCTCTTTGGAATCCTCCGTACGTGCAGGCAGGAATCCGCTTGAATTGTTCCTTCCTCCACTCCATACTACTCCGTACTCCCATCCACTCCCCCAACCCGAACCTTCCCCCTCGACGAACAGAGCCGGAAAAGGCAAGAACCAACACGGGCGATAAGGCGGGGGACCCACCGGCGCCTGCCTCCCGCCGAAACTCAAACCCGCGCCTGCCCTTTGCCCTTCTTCTTTGGGGTCTTCCAGGCAGCCTCTCTTTCCTCGAAAGTTCCTGCGACCCTGCATAATCCACTCACGATGCTTCAATTCCACTTGAAACTTTTGCATCCCATACTCGGGCTTCGAATCGAGATGCCCATTGATCAGCTGGTGCAGTGGAATTATCACGTTGCCCCATCGTCCGCGGCGTGGAGCAAGAACAAAAAAGAACACACAACAAGCAACGCCCTCCCCACGTCATCACTCGACTCGGTGTGGATACCGTTGCAAACCTCTCGAGATGGAATGGCCGTGCCCTCGCATCAGTCGATGCTTGTTCCGCAAGAATACCAGCATGATCATCCAATCCTGACACGGCGTCGTCCGCGTCTCTTCTCGCCAAGCCCGGCCGGCCTGCCCCAGAACAGGACATCTATGCACGGAGTGCTCCGTACGGAGTACATACAAGTCGATGTCCACGCCTACATGTACGAGGACGAACCAACGTGCCCACAGACATCAACACGACACAACACAACACAATGGAACACAACACAACAACGCAGCAAGGCGACAAAACAACAGAACAACAAGATTGCAACTGACAACAGGACAGCATGCGGTCGTGGTGGCCAACGAGCATCACCCAGGGCAGTGACATCGATCCCTGTCGTCCGCACGAAGTACACACAGAATCAATGCTTGCTCGACACCGCCGGCCATCTCGTCGAATCCTCCAAACCCAGGGTCTTCAACTACGTCCAACATCACAAAGACCCCTTCGAGGAGTACCCGTACTTGTACCGAGTGCAGCTGAGACCTCGTCCCCGGTGCCCGTACAGCCCAGCCCTGGAGACAACCGGCCAGGGGCAAAGCGCCATGGAGACGACCACCCATAACCCAAAGAGCTCGCGTCACGCCATGTCGACATGCGCCCAAACTCAAAACCCATCACAGCCCTGCGAGAACCTCGCCGGATTCGCCTCTTCTTGCTCCCTCCTCCGTACTCCTCGCATTCTCACGATCCGATACAAGCACGAAGTCAATCTTCGCTGCACTCACAATCTCGGCAAGCACCTCAGGATCATCGTGGATCTTCCCTCCCAGGTGCCTCACACACGAGCGCTTCATGGGCAAAGCAGCATCGCGTGTCCAAACCTCACCATCCCTCATTCAGGTACGATTGCAGTCCTCCCTCGGCGCAGGCACCACTTCAAGGGGATTTCTTCCAAGAAAAAGAAACGCCATACGCAGGCGCTCGTCGTATCTTAGAGAGAATACATGCATAGTATACTGCTACTACTACTCCGTACAAGTAGCAGGTAGTATTACTTATGCTCGTGAGGCGTACGGAGTATCCATCTGTCGATGCCTCGCGCCATCCCCCACGGGCCCTCACATCATGCACATCCTCCATCTACTCCACTCGTATGAGTACCTACGCAAACCCGGGTCACACGACACCATCCTTAATCCAGACATCCCTCCAGCTCCATCCGCCGCCGACGGCCCCTCACAGCCCGATCAAGCTACGCCCCGCGGTCCATTACTCCGAGGCGAGGGGACTTCGTTCTCGTATGAGTAGGAAGATCCAAGTCAGACAAATACGCCACAGTCGCATTTCCCCATCGATCCAGTCGATGTCCGTCGCTCGTACCTGTACGAGTACGAGGGCGAGTACGAGTGGAAGCTGGAGAGCACCGTGACATCGGCCGCCTCGCAGCATCCGATCCTCGGAGCCCCTCATGCGCAGAGGATTAGACATCTTTGATCCATTGATCAAATCCATGGATGCATCCATGCAGCCCGCGTTCGAGAAGCCCCAGAGCCCCATCGAAGTGCCCGCGTGCTCGCGCCTCCAGCCTCATCGTGCACGGGGATGACCACGAGTACGACGAAACGACCATTCTATCCCTCATCGATCCTCCCTGCAGGCCATTGGATTGTTCACACAGACCTCTCTTCTTCATGCAGACTGTCTCCTCATACTTGATGCGAATCCTCATACTCCGTACTCCATCCTTGATGCTTGTACGCTCATCCTCCTCTAAGACAGAACCGCGAATGCCACTTCCCTTCTCTCCACCAGGAAGCCACAGTGAATACTCAAACGTCGTCCGCCAAGGAATCCATCACAATCAACATTCATGTGTCCCCCTTGATGCGATTGAAATTTCAATGTCCTTCACAAGAGAACCACGAATACCACTCCTCTCTCCTCCACCACGCAACCACAAATCACATTCAAACGTCCTCCTCGAACCACCATTGGAACCTCAGTGTCCACCATTGAAGGAACCCCAAATGCCACTCGCCTGCCCTCCACCAAGGAACCGCAAACGATAGGCAATCATCCCCCGATCCACATCCACCTCCCCATGCGCGATATAAGCCCGCCAAACACCCATTTCCATCACATACGACCATATCCACTGGAATATACGGGATCCCGTCCGCTCTCCCATAGTCAAGCCGGTGAGAGGCAGATTAGTAGTTGGGTGGGTGACCACCAGCGAACACCGGCTGTTGTATGTCCTTTCTTTTTTTTCCCCCTCTTTCCATCATCCTCCTCTTCATCACCATCGTCGTTCTCGCCTCCCACCCCACCTCTCTCCCTCCTCAGCTCCCACTTGTGTCATGCCCGTCTTCACAGGCATCATGCAAGGACAATGTGACGAGTCAGAACCCCGGCATGGGCTACACGAACATCATGTCATCATTCCCTCGGTGCATCTCGTGCGCCGTCGATCAATCCCACCCCCGGCATCCCTTCGCCCTGTCTATTCGCATAGTATTCCGTACGAGATACCACTCCTGGTAGGTGGTAGTAGTATTCAATAATATTCGCCGCCCCCAAGACATCGAATCCAATATCATCCTGCTTTGTACCACTCTGGGCGTCGCCTCCACCCTCCTCTTCAGTGACCGAGATGACGATATTCGGTACCACTGGCCGTATCTATATCGCTCAAGAACAAGAAGGAATAACAAGATCGAGAGACTTATCTTGTATCAGACAACGGAAAAGGAAAGAAGGAAAAGAAAGCAAGAAAAACAGAAAGACAAAAAAAAATACGGAGTAGAGAGAGAGGGAGATAAGGGAAAGAAATGAGAAGGCCACCCACCCATGTCTTGTCTGAAATGCAGACCGCTAGCTCTATTTGTGTATCCAGCTCTGATGTATGCATGTTCGTCTTCCCGTTCTAATTCGATGCCGTTGCAGGCCTGTGGTTGCTTCTCAGGCGAGGTGGGATGTTGCTCGAGACAAGGTGGGGTGTTGCTCGAGGCAAGGTGTGTCGTTGCTCGAGGCAAGGTAGGATGTTTGCCGAAGCCTCGTGGGCTGTTGCTCAAGGCAAGGCAGGTCGTTCTTATGCGTTCGACGCGTCACTTCCCCTCGCCATGGTTGAGAACCTGCTCGACCTCGAGGACGCTCGTGATGTAACCGCCCTTAGTTACCGCTATGATGGAGTATGCGCACGGAGCCGGCTCTTGCTCCCGCACGGCCGAGGACCGCATGTCCCGCAGGATGTCGCGGGCCTGCCGGATTGTCGTCTCCGACGACATGGCAACCATGTGCTGCCGCGATACCAGGACGCCTGGAATCTCGCCGATCGGCCTCGACATGTCCGCGTCGCTGAGGCTTCGGATCCTGCTCGGGCACGCGATCTTGTCGCCGACCCTCGCCCAGCCCGTCTTGGAGTCGAAGCCCGCCCTGAAGAGCGCGAGTCCCGGCCTGCGCTCTGTCAGGCCCTCGGCCTCGGGGATGCTGTCCAGAGCTGTCGAGATTTGGCCTAGGGTGAGGGGCCGGCTCGATGCGGCGGGTCCTGTTGCCGCCGTCTTCGCGGCCGATGCCGATGTCGATGCGGCTGCTGACCCTATCGCGCCTCCGGGATGGTTCTTGGCGAAGGCTGCCGCCACAGAGGGGTGCAGCTCATTCGCGGCTGTCATTGCCAGGGCGTCGCCAAGAGCCATCGCCACCGTCGTGGACGAGGAAGGCGCAGCCACGCCGAACGACACCGTCTCGGGCTCCGGGATGGGCGCCGGCAGCAGGATGGTGTTTGGCCGATGCTTCATGAACTCGCACGTCTCCCTCCGTGTGTGCGAGGTGAGCAGGATTGTGGGGAGTGATTCGTCTAGATGTGGTAGGAGAAGAAGAAGCTCCTGCGTCTTGCCGGAGAAGGTGACGAAGAGAAGCGCGTCATCGGGGCTGACGATGCCCAGGTCCCCATGAAGAGCCTCGGTGGGATGGAGGAAGACGGCGCGGATCCCGAGACTCTGGAACGTCGCGACAAGCTTCTTCCCAATCAGGCCAGACTTGCCGACACCGATGACGACAGTTTGGCCCCGTTGGGAGGCCCGGCTGGCGATGACCTTGACGGCGTCGTCAAAGCCTCGTCGGGCAGACGTATCGATCTCGTACAATCTTGCGAGACTCGCCAGGGCGGCCGCTTCCGTCCTCAAGACGTGAAGCCCGCCCGTCAGTCTCCTTTCTCGGGCGGAAGGGTCATCGGTAGAGACGGTCTCTTGCAAGCTAAACTCGTCCGCCGGTTCGCACCAGCCTCTGGCCGCCGGGAAGGCAACGGGTGTCGGGGGCGACGGGGGCGTCCGAGGCGGGTTTGTTGTCTGATGTCTCGATGCGCCGAGGACGATCACGGCGCTCGTCTGGACCGGGCGGTGATCGCCCTGCCTGATGTGGACCATGCCGATGGGCGATAACCGACAACGGCAGAATGTGGTTTCGAAGGGTAAGAAAGACAATCTTATCGCATGCGAAGGGCGACTGCTGGATACCGTTCGGGTGCTCTTTGCGCCATCTGCGTATCAGCGCGGCCAGGCCCCTTCGATGTGTCTCACGCTTCTGCGGGATCGCAAGGCGAGGTCGTCATGGATGTGGAGACCAGGTTTTCAGAATGCTGCCGATGATTGTGAGAAGGGACCCAACCTGCCGGCTGCCGGTCGTCGAAGGTTGGAAAAATAACGAGAGACAGAGGGAGCTCCCAGTCGAAGCGATGACTCCGGATGACGTGGGCGGGACGTCTCGGAGTGGGGGGGACGGGATATTGAGCTCAAACTATAATGACAAGATATGAGCGATTGATCCATTCTTGTTCCTGGACGAGGCAAATCCATGTCTGTCTGTCCCGGACCAAAGTCAAAGAGCAAGGCATGCACGAGGTACGGAGTATGGAGGGATCGCATTCGAACATGCTGGTCTTCGACGGAGGTGTCGAGCCAAGCAGCTTTTCGAGATGTCCCCCTCGCGCCATGAAAATTTCCAAGCCAGGGCCAACTGCGTGCATTGCAAGCTCTATGCGCGTCGTTGGAGGTCGGGTATCTGCTATCCGCCCCCCCCCTCCCCTGCCCCCCCTTGGGTCGAGTGGGCTGTCTGCCCGTGCAACATCCATGCAGGCAAGTGTCTTGCATGCTGGGTTCGAGGGGTAGGCGGAGGCGCTAGTCGGCACGCCGTCAGCGAGGGATGGCTTGTCGGCGATTCGGCTCGAGCTTGTCGACGGCGGGCTTTTCCGATCGTGCAGCGAGATCCACCCAAGCTTGCGCATCTCACGGCGGGCAGCAAAAGCACATGCCACTGTCGAGGGTCAGCCTCCTGGTGGGAGGAGTGAGAGTAGCAGAGAGGGAAGCCCTCCAGGGCATGGTACGAGTTTGGAGTGGGAGATGCTCTCGGTGCGACTCACAAAGCGCTTCGCCCGTCTCTCCTCCCCGATTCGATGCCGTCGAGCGGTCGAAGGGGGCGTTCAGCCTGCGTTGATGTCAACATGAAAGGGACAGATCATTGATTGATGATGCTGGTGATGCTGGTGGTGATTCGGATCTACTGCAGGTTCGAAACGGATGGAGAGCCGATGGCGCCATAAAAATTGCGGCAAGAGGGGAGAAGGTTGCTCTTGCCTGCAAGCCATTGTCATCGCTACTTGTCCACTACCCTCGAGTCACATCATTACTCACCGGGAAGTGCTGTCATTGCATGTTGACCCAGAGTCCTCCGGGAGTATCTTGCTGGCCCAGAAACATTTCCCCGATCGAGGCTTCCGTTGCTGATTTCCAAGCCACCCGGGAAGGTGCAAGCGGCTCACGCCATCGCCGGGGCTTCTTTCCTCAGCATCGTGAAAGCACCTTGACGGCTGGGAGAGCATCAGCCCCACTCGTCCTCCAGGGCTACACAGCCATTCATGATTCGATACAGGATCCATTCGAAAACAACAGAAGGAGCGAGGGAGTCACTGGAATCCCCTCAGGAATGGAAGGAATCAGGGGAGGAAGGAACTCGAGTTTTCTTGGTCCATCCTGCTTTCCTTCCGAGATCAACGAGAACGCAAAAGAATATTGCTATTTATGGACTAGCTCAATGAATTCGCTAAGCCATTCTTGGCACCGCCGGATCCACCACGATGGCGCGCATTCGCATTCAGTGCCTGCATCTTCCCCGTCCGTCTTCATGTTCATCCATCGTCCGGATCAATCATCGTGCCATCGAAAGCAGCGGCAGCGGCAGCGGCAGCGGCAGCGGTAGCAGAACCAGCAGCAGAAGCAGCAATTTGACAGCCAATCGCCTGGACCCTTCTCCCCCACCTATACCTCGAGGTGCTGATCCCTGGCCTGGGTCGCGTGGCCCACAGGCGGTCTCGAGAGCTTGGCGGTTTTCCGCGGCGAAGATGGCACTCTAGCCTCGGGAGATCGACAGTCTGCCGCTATCACGAACCCCAAACCGGTGTCTTTGGGTGTCATCGCAAGGCACAATCGGGGTTCCTCCAGCTTCAGGTCAGCAGCGGCCAGAAGAGGGTCTCGTTTCCCTTCGTGGTTCCAGAATTAGTCCGTCCCATCCCGTCCCTTGTATAACCTCCTCATCTCTGACAAGCCTCCAGTTGAGAACAAAACCAGGGACCCTCTGTCTCTTACCCTCATCAAGGGCGCGCGGGGCAGCCTTTAAAAGCTCGCCGAGAACTCTTCGACGATCTGCCGTGATCCTTTGTCGAGGGCGGTTGACCCTCGAGAGCCTGTTCAAAAGCCTGTCCCGGCCCTCCTTCACCTTGTGCGCTCTCCAATGCTGGTCACTCGAGGTCTGCACATACAAACACCACTTCCTTGGAGACATTAAGCCACCCAGAGCAGCTCGGGGATTTATATCTCAGCTCTACGTACCCCTCACCCCGCGCGGATACTCGCCTTCTAAGGACACACGATGGCTCCCAAAGAGGAAACCCGCGCGGCCAGTCATGAGCCACACTGTGCGCCACATCCAACGACATCATCGCACGAGGCCGGGTCCTCGCGGCGGCGGCAATGGCGAGCACGACCATCATTGTCATACTTCAACCTCTTTGTCCTTCTCTCGCTCGCCCTCGTCAGCTACTTCGGCTCCTCTCGCGTTTTCGGGGCGGTGGACCCTGTTTCACAGGCCCATCGGATCATCTTGCCGATGGAAAACAACCAAAGTCCGCTCAGCCATGGTTACAAACCATCGACGATCAAGAAGGGGGGAAAGGATTTTCTGGTTGGTGTGGGCAAGGCAGACGTTACAGGGCCCGTCGTTGAGATAAGTCTGATGGGATATGCCGACAAGGAGCAGATCGGTGCCGGGGTCCGGCAGCGGCTCTACAGTCGCGCCTTCATCGTCGGAAGCTTGGAGAATCCCCGCGATCGATTCATTTACCTTGTTTTGGATACGCACTCCGGGGACACGGCCATCCGCTATGGCATACTCTCGGGACTGCAGGACCTGGGACCGGGGTACTCCATGTACGGGCACGACAACCTCGCCATCAGCGGAACACATTCCCATTCCGGCCCAGGGGCGTGGCTCAACTACCTCCTTCCTCAGATTCCCAGCGCCGGGTTCGACCAGCAGAGCTATCGCGCCATTGTCGACGGCTGCATCCTCTCTATCCGCCGGGCGCACGAGTCCCTGGAGCCCGGGTCCCTCACGGTCGGCTCCACCAAGATATTTGGGGCGAGCATCAATCGGAGCTTGTTCTCCTATCTCGCCAACCCAGCCGATGAGAGAGCGAGATACAACGTCAGTTCCGAGGACGATGGCTCTGTGGAGAGGGACTTGACCATGATCAAGTTCCGACGCGCGTCCGATAAGAAGAATATTGGGATCCTGACGTGGTTCCCCACTCACGGGACCTCCATGATGGCGAACAACACCTTGACCACAGGAGACAACAAGGGCGTGGCCGCGGACCTGTTCGAAAAAAAGGTCCGAGGCGGCGATTCCGAGTCGGAGGACTTCGTCGCCGGCTTCTCCCAGGCCAACATGGGTGACGTGAGCCCCAACACCTTGGGCCCGTGGTGCGAGGATGGCTCGAACCAGATGTGCACTTTTCAAAACAGCACTTGCCGCGGCAAGAGCGGGCCCTGTCGATCGAGGGGCCCGGGGTTCAGGAAGAAGGACTTTGGTGCCTCGTCGTGCTTCGAGGTCGGAAGGAAGCAGTACGAGGGCGCCCTGGGCCTGTACCGGTCCCTAGATCGCAAGGCGCCCAACATTCGAGGCGGCGCGGTCAAAGCGTTCCACAACTTCCACGACATGTCGAACTTTCGCTTCCAGCTACCCAACGGGTCGATGGCTCGCACATGTCCCGCGGCTCTCGGCTACTCGTTCGCGGCCGGCACCTCGGACTACCCGGGCAAGTTCGACGTCGCTCAGGGGGGATCGGACCCCTCCAACACGTCTCCTTTATGGAGGGTCATCACGTGGCTGATCAACAGTCCCAACGAGGACCACGTCTCATGCCAGTACCCGAAGCCCATTCTTCTGAACGTCGGGGCAGCCTTCAGGCCGTACGCCTGGACGCCGAACATTGTGGACATCCAGATGCTGCGGGTGGGACAGCTGATGATCATTGTAAGCCCGGGAGAGGCGACCACGATGGCCGGCCGGCGCTGGAAAGAGGCCGTATCACAGGCCAGCAAGGAGATCCTAAAGAAGGAGCTGGCGGGACAGGAGCCCATTGTCGTTCTCGGCGGCCCTAGTAACACTTATGCACACTATATCACGACCGAGGAGGAGTACAGGTAAGCTCGAGGATGCACTGGACAGAAAGGGGGGCCAATCTGCTGACAACGTGATTTCTGTACATCAGAGTCCAGCGATACGAAGGGGCATCAACACTGTACGGACCACACACGCTGGCCGCGTTCATCAATCGCACGAGGGCACTCCTGCACCTGATGAGAGAAAACGTCACCACGGGCCAAGCGCCACGCGACGCGGGGCCCCTACCGCCGGACAACAGCAAGGTCTCCTTCAACTTCGTCCCCGGCGTCATCTTCGATCGACCCACGCGCTCCCACAAGTTCGGAGACGTGATGGTCGACGTCGCTCAGAACCGCTTCTTGCCGGGAGATAGCGCAACGGCGACATTCGTCGGGGCGAACCCGCGGAACAACCTCCGCCTGGAGCAGACGTTCGCGGCGGTCGAGCACCGGCGGCCAGGCTTGCACACGTGGAAGACCGTGCGGGACGATTCGGACTGGGGTTTGATCTACCGCTGGCGCAGGATCAGCAGGCTGCTCGGCACGAGCGAGGTCGAGATCACATGGGAGATTGAGGATGGGACGCCGCCGGGGGAGTATCGGCTTCGGTATTTTGGCGATGCAAAGTCCCTCGGCGGAACGGTGAGCTCGTTTGAGGGGGTGAGCCGGGCGTTTCTCGTGTCGTGAGGGAATGCCTCTATTTGCAGCAGCGGCAGGGGGGACTACGCTCAGTCTGCGTAGTCTGCAAATCTGCAGTCTACGAGATCTACGGAGTTCGCGAGGGTACGAGGAGATAGAGGCGTGGGGATCACGGAGTTTTTGGGATACGGTACACACGGTGTTCAAGGGCGTTGGACGGTTTCAGGCGCTGGTTTGGTTGATCTTGCAATTTGGGTCTCTCAGAGATGGATGATGGATGATGGATGATGCTGGGGCACCTAGCGATGACTGTGCCGCGAACAGCATGCAGGATGTGAACAGCTTGCAGGCTGCTTGACAGCTCGCAGGGTGTTGACAGCTTGCAGGCTGCTTTACATGGATGGAGAGGAGCGTCTTTGGCTACGAAGCACGTGTCATCCAGGACGGCGTTGAATTTTGCTGTTGTGCGCGGTTGTGCGGGCTATTGGAGTGCGTATGAAGGAGTCTGAAGGGACTGGCATCCGTTGGTACGACTGTGATTGACTGTGACTGTGGCCGGCGAGTATGATGTGTGGCCGGCAAGCCTTCGGATGTGATCCGTCCTCTTGGGCAGTTGCTCAAAGGTCGGTGTACGGAGTAAAGATGATGGACAAGTTGGGACCGTCGGGCAATTGCTGGCCGAGTTTCGATAGGGGTGGTCAGCCATGACTCGACGCGCCTGGCACCGCCTCTAGAGTGGTGATTCAGTGATGGTGATCGTGCCATTGCGCCTCGAGTGGGTGGTCGGTGATCATGGTGATAGCACCCCGAGCGTCCGTCCCCGGACCATGCCATGGATGATGGGCACGGACTTGGGATCTACTCGTACGGGTTCGAGTACGGGGTCTGTTGAGCGGTGGATGCGTGATGGATGCTCATTGCTGCATTTGTCGTCAGGGAGGTGCACATCATTACGGACCTGGGCAGCTGGCGTGAGGGTTTGGCTGGGGTGGGCTGTCTGATACGAGTATTCTGGCGATCTGGTCTTGTCAACCGTCCCTCTACACTCCAGATGGAGGACCGGGACTGACGTCTATGTTCTTCTATACTCTCCGTATTCTGTCCGGAGTCTGGAGTCCGTTGCGGATGCGCGTCGGAATGCTCATGTGCCAGGGAGAGGTCATCGACTGAACGACGGTCGTGTCATCGGAGCCCGGCACTTGAGTTGTTTCAGATCCATGTCTCTATCGAACTCGTACGAGTACGAGTACTCGGACCCGCACTCGTACCCGTACTCCTCCTCGTAATTGTACTCCGTACGAGTACTACTCGACTCGAACAAGGAGGAGCGCAAGTACGCGCAGGGTGCTGGATGCCGTGGGCCCGGAGGCCTACTTGTATTGGCAGGGCCACCCTGTCTCTGTCTCTTACTGATCAGCACATCGTCATTCAACTCATGCCCCAGTACGGAGTACGAGTCAGTATCGACTATACGAGTACTCGTACAGAATATTCGTTGTGAATACTAGGGACGCCGGACAAGTACGGAGTACTCCGTAGGGCTCGAGGGATAGGGATGACGGGGCAACTCGTATCGCAGAATTCCGGAGGACGCGCGGCCTTGAGGTCGAGGCCTCGGCGGAGGAGGGGCTGGAACTAGCCGAGTGCGGCGGGCGGGAGGGGAGCAGGCTGGCAGGATATTGCATCGAGTACGGAGTACTCCGTATCGTGGAGGGAACTCGGTATAGTACGGGGCATGTGATGATCCTGTGTACGAGTACGAGTACGGAGACGGAGGACGGCTTGAACTCAATGTGCTCGTGCGGAGCTGGTGCTCACGCCTGCATCGTGGTCTCGCCTGCGGAGGCTCCTGCGGAGGCTCCTGTGGAGGGATAGGCTGCGGGCCGGACGGAGGGGTCGACGAGATTGCGATGGACGTCGAGGGGTTGCCAGAGTGTGGGGGGGGGGGATGGGAAAGATGCA
>NIGD01000002.1:83963-100670 GCA_003055185.1 Escovopsis sp. TC
CCCCCCCCCCCCCCCCCTTCCCCCGGCGGGCTGATCCCGGACCCTTGTCCGAGCATTCCCAGCATTTCCCATCGACTGCTGTGTGGGTGTTGTGTGGGTGTTGTGTAGGTGCTGTGAGTTCCCTATCGGTAGGCTCCATCTGCTCCAATCCATGTCTTGTTCCGCCGCGGCTCGCCTAGGGTCTGACTGGTCCGCTCGTTTCAGGGTCACACACGATAGCCGAGTAGGCCTGCGGCGCCTGGCCGCCCGATGCAGCTCCGAGCTCCCTTTCCTGCTTTTCTGCGACACGCTTGGCCCCCTTTTCACCTCCACCGAGGGCGCGACGCCTGCCTGACGCCCGTTTGGAGTCTGTTTCGCCGTGGAGCCCCCCCCCCCCCTTGGACCGAACCGCAGCGCTGCGCGTTACATGTACGGAGTGGTACTGGGACTGGCAGCGCACCGCGTCGCTCGCATTCCCCCGCGGACTCCCGCTGCGTGTACTGCCTGCACGCAGTTGAGCAATTCCGCTTTTCCTCTTCTCCAATTCGCACAAACAGAACAACAGACACGCACACAATACCGACCGAATATCGGTGGCCGAACGATCTTGTACGGGTCTCTCGCCGTGCTTCTTCAACGACGACGATACGGAGCACGAGGACCAGCAGTGAATACTGGTACGAGTACGGAGTAGTCCGTACAAGTACTTGTATTCCATCCTATTTGCGCAGACACTCGCATGCATAGCTCAAGCTCATGCACGTCCTTGTCGCCGCCGCCCCCGTCGTCGTCGTCCTCATGCAGCACGCAAGCATTGCATGCCCCGTCGCCCACTCCCAGGAAATCCCATCCACGCCCTCCTAGCCGCTGGGGCCCGTGGCGCGTGCGAGGCCATTCTTCGTCCTCGTATTCAGGGATCCATCGTCCACTCTCTCTCTCTCCGTGCCGGCGATCCATGATCCCATCCTTCGGTCCCTCCCCCGTGCTCCGGCATCCATCGAGATACCCCATCTTCCGCCCAGGTCTCAGCTCCACGCAACCCAAGCATTCCTCCTTCGTATGTACAGCTGCCTCGCCGTGCATACGGAGTACTCCATGCGTACTCCGTACATACTACTCCGTACATACGACGACACTGCCACCGTTGCGGATCCCCGGAGTGCGCGTATCCTGTGCCTCTAGTTGATCGATGCATTGCATGGAGCAGTGAGACGGCGCGAACTGCTTGCTTGCTTGCGTCCTCCGCAGTCTCTCTTTTCTTTTTGTCCCCCTTTCCCCTTCCCCTCTTCCCCTACGAGTACATCGACTTCTTCTCTTCTTCCTCTCCATTCCTTATTTTTCTTCGCTTCTTCTTTTCTTGACTTTCGTCTCCCCCCCTACCTCTCTCTCTGCTCCTCTGATTCTTTCCCTTCTCTCCCTCTCTTCTGGCTCTCTTTCTTTCCCCCATATCGTCCGCTTTGCCGGTACCAATTTTTTTCTTCCTCAGTCCTCCCTTTTCTCTGTGCTTGCGACTACAGCCTCTCCCTCGCCGCCGCCGCCTGTGCGATTTCGTGGCTCCCCGCCAGCAGTCGTCGGCGCCAAAATGACTGCCAGACCAGCCTGGCAGTCTTGGGCTGCCATGCCGTCCCGCAGCTGGAGGACGGCCGTCGCCCTCACCGTCGCCCTCATACTCCTCCTGCCGCTCTACCACCTCAGCGACTCCCGCCAGCTCTCCTACCTCTCCCACGACGCCAACCAACACTCGAGCCAAGACCGAGCACGGCCCGACCCGAGTCGATCCGACGACAACGACGCGCAGCACCGGCTGCAGCCCGCGCTTTACAACAACACCCTCTACCATGGAGACGGTTCTCCAGTGCAGCAATTCTCCTCCTTCAAGTCCCCGTGCGATGGCTTCCCCAACCTCGACAACATCATGTTCGTCCTCAAAACCGGCGCGTCCGAGGCCTTCGACAAGGTTCCCACTCAGCTGCTCACGAACTTGCAATGCGTCGACGACTTGCTCCTATTTTCCGATCTGGTAAGACCTGAGACCTGTCTCGAAATGTTGCCCGGATCGGCGCCGTTCCCTCTGTCTCATCCAACAACACCCGTTTCATTCAGTCCTGAATTCTGCATACTTTGGAATGCGAAAAGAGTTGGAAATAGACACGTGCTCAAGACGTTAGGTCTGCAACATGACGCGCCAAAAAATGAGAGCTGTCTTGAAGTGGGAGAAGAAACAAACAAAAAGGGGTTGGGAAGGGGAATCAACATGGACGCAGTCATGCGCACGTCATGCCATCTGCCAGCTCGATCCCATTGAACCCAGCCTCTTTAGCGTCGCGTCGTGCTACCCACCTGAGACCTGTCAAACCACTTCGATTCTGCTGCGCCTTTCGCGACCCGTTTTTCCCCTTGTCTCTTTCTTTACCTCTCCTCTGACTGTCTGGCTCTTCTGCCTCCCTGCTTCATCTTGCGTCTTTGGGAGGCTAACACTGGCTACCCCAGGAGCAACAAATTGGCAAATACCATGTCTACGATGCACTCGACCGCGTCGCCGACACCATCAAGCAGGCGCACAACGAGTTCGACCTCTACCAGGCCCAGATCGACTGCCCTACCTCTCAGAAGGAATGTACGCAGGGTGTGCAGGGCGGCTGGGATCTGGATAAGTTCAAGTTCCTCAACATCGTCGCTCGCACGTGGGAGATGCGGCCCGGCAAGGAGTGGTACGTCTTCGGTGAGGCCGACACCTACATCGTCTGGAAGAGCCTCGCCCACTTCCTCGGCCAGAAGATCAAGTCCAAGGACAACCCCTACTTCGGCAGCGTGGCCATGTACGGCGGCTTCCCCTTCGCGCACGGGGGGAGCGGCTACGTGCTGTCGGGCGAAGCGATAAAGAAGATGGTCGAGAACATCCCCCAGCTCGCCGCCAGGTACGACAACAAGACCGAGGGCGAATGCTGCGGCGACGTCATGCTCGCGAGGGCGGCGACGGAGGTCGACATCAAGGTCAAGCAAGCCCTGCCCATGTTCAACGGCGAGAAGCCCAACACGCTGCCGTACGGACCGGGCCATTGGTGCGAGCCCATCTTGACCATGCACCACGTCAACCCCGAGGAGGTCAGCGCCCTCTGGCAGTACGAGCAAACCCGGATCGGCAAGGTATGTCGCCCCTGTCTTGGATCCACCTCCATACTCGAGAAACCCGCGGAAAATCAACAAGAGCAAAGAATCTATGCTGACCGGCTTGTAGGACTTCATCCAAATCAAGGACATGTACAACGCCTTCTTCGCGCCCAAGCTGGTCCCCTACCGAAACGAGTGGGACAACCTCTCCGTGGACACGTGCTACATCGGCCCCGACGACGACGCCCAGAAGAAGGCCGACGCGGAGTCCAAGTCGAAGCAGAAGCTCGAAGGCGAGAAGAACTTCGTCGAGAAGCGTGCGCACATCTCGGCGGCGGCTTGCGCCAAGGTCTGCGAGTCGGAGGGCCTCCTCGCGGACGACGACAAGACGGGGTACTCGGGCCTCGATGCGGACGAGTACGACGAGGCGGACACGGAGACGGCGCGCAGCAAGAAGCTCGCGCTGGCGTACGAGTCGCGCGCGCGCAAGGACCCCGCGTTCGGCAAGGAGCGCAAGTGCTTCCAGTGGCGGTACAACCGCAACGGCGCGTGCTGCACGAGCAAGTCGTTCCGGCACGGGGCGCCCAGGAAGGGGAATCGCAAGGGCGACGACAAGGATGCGGGGGAGTGGACGAGCGGGTGGTTCGTCCGCGGCATCAAGGACTGGGTGAAGCACCACGAGACGTGCGCCGTCGAGTGGAAGGAGCCCCGGCATCTCCTGTGAGGGGCCTCGCCAGACGATAGCATCTCCATCTCACCATCATCTTTTCCCTGCCATTTTCATCTCGTTTTGCGTCTCAGGCAAGCACGAACATTTTATGTCGCTTTTTCTTTTGCGTGTCCCATATCATCCACCACTTTTTGGTTCCATCTTTATCATTATGTATTGCCCTCCTTCCGTCATTCTTTACCGATTTCGCTACTCTATTTCCCCCCACATGCTGTCCCCATTTCATATCCTCCCATACTATATCCTTCTTTTCCCTTGCTTCCCCATCTCTTCCCCTCCTCTGTTTCTCAATTCTCCCCAGTCATCTCCTTTCCGGGTCTGTTTTCTTTTCTTCTTTTTCAAGTCTTTCCCTCGGTCACGCATAGATGGAGTTCGGAGCAGGCGTTCCGGTGCATGGGCAAAAAAAAGGAGGTCGGGCAGGCATCATGCTCCAATGTTTGACTGCGTGGACGCGCAGTCGCGGTCCAGGGGGGGGGGGGGGATTCGACATCATCTTGCCAGCGGGGTACTCGCATCGTGGGTACAGGGACCGTGACAGAGGGGGAAATCTGCCTCTGTACGGTCGTCCTGCACCTTCATATGGTCAGACCTCCATCTCATGATCAATCGGGACCTCTTCACGGTCAAATTACAGCACCCTCGCGTGGTCAGATCACTATCTCAGGTCAATCTAATTCGGTATATTCCCATCGTCGCCAGCCCATCGGGTCAATCACTGTGATATTACTGCGGAGTATTCCGTACCTGGACGTATGCTGGTAGGCACCCACTACCAAACGTCCGACGCGGGTTCTACCTGTGGTTCATCTATTCTGATACCACGACCTTGTAAAATCTCTCGCGATCCTACCTTGCAGCTGTCGCGCGAGTATCTCCACAAAGCCCTCATCGCTGCACACCCATCGCGGTAGACATCGCGGTGGACCACGCCGCAGTAGAACTCGTCGCAGTCATGACCCCATCGGCAGTAGCAGTCGCAAGAGTCTTGCGCAGAAGCCTCAGGAAGGGTCTTCGCAGAGATCGCAGATTCCGAAGCTGGCAACACCGAGAAACGGGCGGAGTCCATGGCAGGCAATATCGAAGAAGGTGCAGACAGCTGGATGTTCGTAGCACGCAGTGCCGAAAGAAGTCGTAGAATAAGCAGCCGCCATCGTGGAGCTTCTCGTCACGGAGCTCGTCGTCGTACATGGTCGTCATCAAGCCCGTCATCGCAAGACTCATTGCCGTAGGTATCATCATGCACGAGCAGCGCTATCGACGGTGCCATCCCGAGGAGCCCCTTGCGTCACATCGCCCACGACGTCACGTCGACACTGATCCATTTCCCCGCATCCATCCATCTACCTACGGGGGTTTTTTCTCCAACCCGTCCTGCTCCGCATCCACGGCGCATGTCTTCTTTCTCCTCTTTGTCCATCACATACGCCTCCCAAGTCCCACGACGGTGGATGCATCTCTTGCATCTTCGTTGAGCAGACGCCAGGCCCCCTCCATCACCATCTATCATCCACGGTCATCTTGTCCATCTCGTGTCCATCTCTCCTAT
This sequence comes from Escovopsis sp. TC, assembly GCA_003055185.1. NCBI lineage: Eukaryota > Fungi > Ascomycota > Sordariomycetes > Hypocreales > Hypocreaceae > Escovopsis > Escovopsis sp. TC. The sequence continues at coordinate 89,330 of NIGD01000002.1, forward strand.
CCCCACCTCATCCATGTCATCCTTGCTCATACAAAGGATCCATCATCCACCGCCACGCCCCTTCAGACACTCGATCCAAACATATCGGTACACAATTCCATCCCGTCGGACGGCCCCCTGGACTCACAAGTCCGTCCTGCCAGACATCCCATTACACATCCATCACCTACCACCACACTCATGGATCCTTCCAGACTTGAAGCCATCATCACTGCCGCGCTCCTCCACTCACAACCATCACCCCAAACATCGCTGCCCCCTATTCACCATCCAGACCTTTCCCCAACTGTGATCCATCACGGCCACTCCCCATCCTCTTGCCCATCGCTCAGGCACCTCCTACACCCCAGACATCAACCCAAACTCTGAGGTATCCGCTAGACGTCCTCCACACATCCCACAACCATCAAATCCTTACGCTCGTCAGACATTGATCCCAATCTCACACATCCCAGATGTCCCAGACTTCCCAGGCTCCCCAAACACAACCTCGCACAACACGGGGCTTAGCCCTCACTTGACACTTTTCATACGCAGCCTCCATCTCTGGTGCTTGAAGTGTCCTCTCAGTCAAGTTCTTATTCATGCAAGCTCGTATTCAAGCAAACTCGTACTCAAGTTCTCAGAGAAAAGGAGAGGTGTCTTTATCATTCGTTATCCTGTCTTGTCTAGCATGATCAAAATGCGCTTGCTATCTAAAGTCAAAGTCCAAATCATGTCCAAGTCACGTCAACGTCCCATCTACCTCACGTCCAATCACGTCCAATGCCCCCAATCCAACCTCAACATCCAATACCATCCCCCAGCTTCCACCCATCCTGCATCCCCCCCCTGCATGCTGCCCTCCCCCCCCCCCCGTCCCACCCACCATGCATCCGCCTATCCTCACGACAAAGGGGCACGCACCACAAGATGCCGCCGCAGAGCGACATCCCTGAGCTGAAGCTGTTTTCTCACTTTCCCCCACTCCTCTTCGCCCCGTGTCGTCCGCACCGGTGCGGGTTCTTCGGCGATGGCATGTAGCAGTACGACTTGGCCTGCGGGCCCGCCGGCGCGCCGTACATCTGCTTGACCTCGCAGTACTCCATTCCCGCGCCGAACCACTCCCGCAGGTGCCGGTGCAGCTCGCACCGCGAGGTCCCGCACTTGCGGCAGTAGATCTGGCCCCGCAGGCGCAGGTCCTCGCGTCCTCGGGCCTTTGTCTCGCTGGCGGTGATATCGACGCCGAGATTGGCGGCGACGGAATTGGCATTGGCGTTGGCATTGGCATCGGGCTCGACACATGCCTCGGAAGCCACGGTGGCATCGCCCTCCTCCTTCTTATCCGGCTCGGGCTCGGCCCGGACGGGGCTGCACGCGCTGCGCCACGCCCACTCCCGGTCGTTGGGCCCCGAGTACCGGCTGGAGAGCGGGACGGAGCCATTCTTGCGGCGGTGGATGCTATAAAGGCGCGAGTGCGCTAGGCCGAGGCACACCCCGTCGATGGGATCGAGGAAGTCCATGATGGTATAGTGGAGCTCCGGGGGCAGATCGAGCAGCGTCAGGCGTCCAGACGGCGGAGAGGCGCTGACGGGCTCCGGCTCCTTGTCCGTGACGGACCGCGAGCGGCGCGGGGGTGGGACTTCGGGCCGTCGGAGCGGCTGGGACACTTGCGGCCGGAGGACTGCCGCCGACACCCTGAGGATGGCGTGCTCGGGGATCGTGGTCTGCAGGTCGGACTGGGGCATGGCGGCGTGGAAGCGCTGACTGCCATCCTGCTGGCCCTGTTGCTCGGACAAGGACCAGCCGCGCCGCGGGACCCGCATCAGCGCTCCCTTGAGGTGCAATTCTCTCATCTTTTGGGCGTGCTCCTCCCGCGTCATCATCACCGGCATCATCATCATCATCTTTCCTTCCTGCGCGGCATCAGGCCTCTCCGAGGCCGTGCCCTGAGTGATGGTCGAATTCACCACCCATTGGACCATTTTCCAGATCTAATTGGGTTTGAAATCGGACTCTTTTGAAGCGTGAAGCCCTTGGGGTTTGGTCCTGATGTCGTGGACCGGGGGCTTAGATGGCACCGGCACAGGGACGTTCCCCTAGCTGGATCAATGATCAGAGGAGGTTGTGTTTATTTTTCGTTTCTTCGGATTACCCCAGTTGAGTCCTGGAGTCTTGGCGAGCTGGGGGTGGAGAAGGGGGGGGGCGAGTTGTCGACGAGTGAATAGTCTGCTGCTCACTGGACCGTGAAGTTGGTGCTGAAGTATGTGCTCCTCAATAGCGACCTCATGAGCAGCAGTTGGCACTGTTGAGGACTGGCGATGTCAAACCCCGGGGAGGAATTGGTTCGTGAGCTGTGGCAAAATCGAGTCGAGGAGAGAGGCCGGTTTTATACGAGAAAGCGAAGCACCGCGTTGCGAGCCGAGCTAGGGAGAGGCCGAGCGGCGAACCAGGAGAGTCCGAAGGGATCCGAGCAATCTGCAAGAGCATGTGTTTGAGAGACAGTGAGAAAGAGGGAGAGAGAAGGTGTGTGTGCGTGTGTATCAGAGAGAGTTTATGAGAGAGTGTGTCAGAGAAAGAGAGGGGGGGAGAAAAAAAGGAAGAGAAAGACAAGGCAAGACCAAGAGAAGAAAGCAAGACTGAGTCCATGAGGGTCTAGACAGGGAGGCCGTACGCAGAGAGACCGAACGAGAAAGGCGGTATCGGGGGGTGGGTGAGAGAGAGGGGGGCGGGCCCTGGCGCGAAGGGCTGTGGTGTGATGTGATGGAGTGACTGCTGAACAGCCGGCCGGCCTTGTCGTGGGGCCATGGAGCGCGGGAGTGAGCCATTGTGGCCATGAAAATCTCATGTGGAGGGTGGTCAAAGTGTCAGCCAGGCCATCCAGACGGCCTGATCCCGCCCCGTCGTCGGCGCGAGCCATCTGGACACCCCGATCCAACAGCGTCCGTGAGATGTCAATGCCAATCCATGGTGCTGCGAATACGCACTGGTGCGTGTCTCTGTCGTGCTGTCTTCGAGCTTTGCTGGGTGCTTTGGCTTGAGACCGACGTCGCTGCCGCCACTTGGCAGGGCGCGATTGTCAACGTTCGGAAAACTTGCCCGGTGTCCGTGCCGTCAGCGTTCCGCACTCCGCACTCCGCAGTAGGCGGAGGACGAGCCAGAATGGCGCTTGCTCGGGGTTTCTGCTTAGCTTCTCGCAGGCAGACAGGCCCGGCTAAAAAGACTGAGTCTTGTTCCACGCCAGTGCTTGCTAGCCCCGTCGTCCTTCGCCCGTCCCCCAACTTCCATCGTCAAAGGGCCGGCCGTTCGCCCTCCACGCAACGGGTATCCCGTCCTTGGCTCCATGTCCCTCTAGCATCCCGCGGCCCGCGCTCCGTCAGAGGTACGGAGCACCTACGGAGTACTCCGTAGTAGCCACTCGTACAAGTATTGTGCGCCTGTGCCTCGCGGACGGACGGTACCCCGTATTGCCGAATCGAATCCTTCATGATATCCATTACGCCCTGTTCCTGGGCTGGGCCACCTATCATGCCTGGCCTTGCCGCGTGGCGCGGACACGAGCGTGGGGGTTCTCGATCCTTTCTGTGGGAATCTCTTGCTGGTTCTCGTACTCCGTACTCCGCGCAAGTACTCGTTTCTCGTCGTTGAACGGAGTACTTCGCGACGTCCGAATGGAACTTTGCCATGAATGATGATCTCCTGGCCCGCAGTCGACCCTCTGCCGGAAGCGCTCTGGGCTCCCTGGTGGCGACATGCTTCCCTCTCTTCCCGCGCCTGATTGCCCGTCCGGACAAAAGATCCTTCCTTTCGACTCCCCACTCCATGGTCAGCAGGACACGCAGAGCACAGCAGGAAAAAGCAATTCGACCCCGACCAGAGAATGCAGCAGTCATCGCCCAACGTCCCGATTGTACCGGTAGGCAGCCGGGGACGTCAACAAGGCAGGGATCTTCTCGGGAGGATCTCGCAGCATGTCGACATATGGAAGCCTGACCTTGGAGGACGAGGCACTTCGGCCGTGTCGTTGCAGACGCCGAGCCCCGGTTGCGCACTGTAGCTCTGGACCTGTGGTCTCGGTCTCGGCTCCCTGCTCCCTGCTCCTGCGCATGGCGTCGTTGGGCCAGAGGGCGCGGGGCAGGTCGTTGAGGAGGCGTCCTCGCACGACGGTGATGATGGTGATGGTGATGATGATGATGGTGATGGTGGAAGTATTGGGGCAGGTCGTCGCCGAGGCGTCCACGCAGCTCCACCTGCGATGCTGGTGACGGTGATGATGATGTTGATGGTGATGGTGGAAGCCTCAGGGCCTGGAGTCGGGGGTCTGGCCTCGTCGCACGAGGAAGGTGCCTGGTGCCTGGGCTCCTCCCTCGCTCCTTCCCGTCTCGACGCACGCAGACGCAGACGCCCGGAAAGTGCGACCCAGCGCCGTCCGAGTCGCTCCTGCCGCCCCCGGCCCCTTCCGTTGAATCAAACGCAAGGAAGGAAGCCGCCCATGTGCTCTTTCCTTCCCACTCATCATAAACTCCGCAGTACAGACTCCACGCAAACAGGCCGCAGAGGTACATGTACCGAGTACTCCGTTCTACGTTCTACGTACTCCGTACTTCCCTCCACAATCCACGTGTAGGACCACCCGTCGTGTGATGGGGATGCATCACCACATTCATCCATGCCACATCAATTCATCCATGATGCCACCGGCACCCCATCGATCGCCTCATGACCCGACACCATCCGACCTTGTCCGTTGCCTTGCCCTTCCGAAAAAGAGTTTCAGTGATCAGCACGCGCGGCATCGCCGGATGCTCAACTCCTCGCCCCATCTCCCCCCCCTCCCCCGGCCCGATCGTCGGTGGGGCTGCTCGGACGGCGCCCCACGAAAGGCCCCCCCCCTTTCATCCGTTTGTGGGGATGATGACATGGAGATGTGCTCCACATGAACGATATACGAGTACAAGTGGTGCTTCAAAAAAGGCACTCGTGCTCGTACTCGTACGAGTACTGCAAGCATGGGACAAGAATCGTTGCGGAGAAGGATGATCGCTTGGCCAGCCCCTTGCATAGAGACGAAAAGGGGGCTCACCTGCAACCGCTTCCTGATAACGGAGCAAGGCCAGCGCTGCTCGCCATGAGGTCTCAGGTGCCTGGGAGCATGCAGTATGGCAATATACGCAGAACAGGCAGCAGGTGGCAAGTCTGTGAATGACAAGCCACTTCGTGGAATGGTGGCACGACCGAGAAGCTGGAGGGACGACGTCTCCCGCACACAGCATGCCTCGAGCCTGTGAGTGCTACCTGCGGATATAGCAGCGAAAAGTAGTCGGCAAGGACATAAAGGTAGGTCGATCTCCCACCCCTCGCGATGCCTTCCCACTGGCTCATGCAAGCCTATACAGGGGGACACAACACGCAGCCCATCCCACGAGCCGCGCGCCGCGCGCCGCGCGCCGCCAGCGTCCGCAACAGCTTCGACGACCACATGCTCCTGCCTCGTCCATCTGCAGTCAAATCGAAATTATAGCGCTACATGCTAGACAAGCGCATTATAAGCAGTATCCGTCGCAACTCGGGGTTGGGGGGGGAAGAACACCCTTTCGTGCCGTGGCGATCTGGCATTTCTCCCGGTCCCCCTAAAGGCCCAGGCGAAACCGCATTCCCGGAGCGCCGAGCGAGAAGAGTCGGAGCTAGAGCTCATCGACGCCCGGGGACCATAGTACATGCGCAATCATGATCTTTGACCAACATGACATCGTAATTCCAGCCCGAGTCCGTTCCAAGACCGACCCCTCCCCTCTCCTTCCCTCGCCATCCCCCTTTCCTCGTCCTAGCCCTTCTGGGTCTCGTCTTCTCCTCCTCTCCTCCTCCTCCTCCTCCTTACCCCCCCCCTCCCTCCTCATTCTCTTCCTCTTCCATTCTCCCCTCCTTTTTAACTCCACCAAAGAGATCAAGCAACATGCTTAGATGGCGATCCAGATGAGCATAATGACCACGTCCATCCCCTTGCCCTCGCCGCCGCCGTACTTGAACGTCCACATCCCGTCCCTCTTCTCGTCCCAGTACGCGCCCGTCGCGCTGTGCATCCCCCGCCGGCCGACGTGCGGCTTGCCGTCCGTGTTCGTAGCCGTGTTGTTACCAGAGGCGCCGTCCGTCTCGGAGCTGGTCGACACCGAGGGCTGCTCGGCCTTGGTGTCGGTGCCGCCGCGGGCCTTGTTCATCTCGGACGTGGGCACCAGGTGCTGGACGATGGTGCTGTTGCAGGCGAACTTGTACGAGGGGGCCGCGGCGCCCTGCGGGGTCGACTCGGAGATGACGGCCTTGAGCATCGAGCTCTAGGGAACGGGAAGCCATTAGTATCAGGAGGGGGTTTTGCTCGAAAGGAGGCCAATTGAGCGGCCCCGGTGGAGGCAATGGGGTCGAGGAAGAAGCAGAAGCATTTGGGAGAGGTCGGCGCCCTACAATGATGGTCGAGTTCCACTGCTCCGTCTTCGAGTGGTCGTAGAATTCGGCGTTCCGGATCGCGTTATCGCACACCTGCGAGCGTCGGTCCGCGACATTAGCATCAAACGTATTCGGGAGCAAGCGACAGGATGTCGCCCGCGGTCCTCGCCACGACCCTGTCGCTAGAGGAGCTGCCGGGAGAGGAGAGCCAGGCCGTGACGTACGTCGGTAGCGATTTGCTTCAATCGGATGAACGAGACGGGCTGCGCTCTGTCAGTAGTGGTCCATCACTCGTACATAGCAGTGTCTATCCGCGTATCTGCTCTCAACAGCCTCTGCTCTCCATGGCGTCGCGTTCTTGTCTCTGTCCATCCCCCCGCCTCTGCCCTTCGACTCCTTCCCGGGCCCCTTTCAAGTTCGGTCTTACTGGAGTAGACATCTTGGAGGATGGACTGTCTGCTTTTGTCTGGCGGCGACGGCGACGGCGACGGCGACGGCGACGATTCGACTGCAAGTCGTTCCGTGGACGGTTCCTCGTGGGCGGGAGCGGTTGGACGACGGCGAGGCAGGCGCGTGGACGGGAGGCTGACGGGGATGATGCGGTCTGTGATTCGAGGGGGCTGACCCGAGAATGTTGCTTGCGTGTTGCGACGATCGGAGGAGTGAGTAGGCAAGGTAGAGGTACGGAGTACTCCGTAGTAGGACGTAGTAAGGGTACGCAAGAGAGAAAGAGGAGCACGGAGTAGTGGCTGAGTGTCAAGGCGTCCGAGAAGCTGCACAGAGTAGTATGCTATTCTATGCTCCTGTCAATGGCCAAAAACAGGGGTTGACGGATGGATGGGCAGATTGGATGGATGGGCAGATGGAGGGATCAACGGATGGATGTAAACACGACTCGGAGGCAGCGCAACAACGAGCAGCGCTGCGAGCCAAAACAATGGCTGGGAGCGCTCCATCCACACTCCGTACGGAGTACTCGAGGCCAGGCTGATCGTTTTCCCCTTTTGGCCCCGACGTCTTTGTCAGCCTCGAGATGAAGAGATGAAGCATCTCCAGGTGCATAAATCGGTATAGACGGAGAGGTAGCACAAACTTGTGTCTTGCACAAAGGCCACCAGTCCGTTATCGGATTAGCCCGGATCTGCTCGAATTGTGCAAACTCGTGGGAAGGAGCTCCCTGCCAATCGCCCGCTGAGATAATCGAGGTCATCATCCCTCGTCACGTGAGAGGCGAAAGCACTGCGTCGGGCACCAGCCAATCGCGGCGCGCACGTGCACCTCGTCGAAGCAGGGATACTAAGATGCGCTCCGACTCCGAAAAAGGCGTCAAGGCGTTGAAGGCGTGAAGGCGAGGGACGCCTCGAGCCTCGACGGGGAATTCCCAGAAACGGACGACGCTGACATTGCGTTCCAACTTGCCATGCGAAGCGGCCGAGCGAGCCCATCCATTGCACCTTTTTCGCTGTGTGCTTCGTACCTCGCCGAGGAATTGCTCCTCTCCTCCCCCTCCGATCCCTCTCGTACACGCACATCTTCCCTTTGGAATCCCCTCATTCTGCGTCGTGAAGTCCTTCGCCGTTCAAGCTGCCCCGAGTCGTTGCCTGCGAGTCGGCGACCGCCAGCCCGAAGACGCAGATACCACCTTGAACGTGCTTCTCTGCATTCTATCACAGCTTGAGCCGCGCAATCCTCCTCCTCCTCCTCCTCTTCCTCTTCCTCTTCCTCTTCCTCTTCCGTCTTCTCCATCCTATATCACCCATCATCAGTCGTCATCTACTGCTATCATCTGCATTCATCTGCTTTGCTTGGAAACGTCACCATCTTGCTGTCCTCCCTACTACATCCTTTGTCTCCTCTGAGATCCATACACACTCTTCCCCGTGACAGAAACAGCCAGAAGCGGTCTACCATCATCGTCACCATGTCTTCCCAGCCGCTCCTCCAAACCGCTCCCGGTACGCCTCTCGACCCCCCCCCCCCCCTCTGACCCCTTTCTTTTCCAACATGGACATCCATGATCTAACAGAAACCCCCAAGGCAAGCGCATTGCCCTCCCCACGCGCGTCGAGCCCAAGGTCTTCTTCGCCAACGAGCGCACCTTCCTCTCATGGCTCAACTTCACCGTCATCCTCGGCGCCCTCGCCATCGGCATGCTCAACTTCGGCGACCGCGTCGCCTTCATCTCCGCCTTCCTCTTTACGGGCGTCGCCATGCTCACCATGATATACGCCCTCGTCACCTACCACTGGCGCGCCAAGAGCATACGCGTCCGCGGCCAGGCGGGATTCGACGACCGCTTCGGCCCCACGTTCCTCGCGGCCATCCTGCTCCTTGCCGTCGTCGTCAACTTCGTCCTCAGGATTCTCGACCAGTCGAAGAAGCAGCACGGCGGGCACGTCTAAGGCAGGACAGGATGGGCGAGGGCGAGAGAGACAGGGAGAGAGAGAGAGAGAGCGAGAAAGGAACGGAAAGGAAAAGAAAGGAGATCGGCGCCGATGACGACATTGACGGTGATGACAATGATAATGACGAGGCTGACAACCGCGAGGCGCGGTCCTGCTGGCTCGTATGGCACGTCAAAGGTCACGGTCCGCCCAGGGAGCGAAGGAAACAATGGAATGCGCGAGAACGCTTTCGACTTTGCCCACGACATTGCATTTCTTGGATCATGGCATTGGATCTTTGGATCGGGGGTGGAACTTGGAATAAGATCTTGGGTCTTGGACCACAGGATCCAGCGTCCCATGTGTTACGGAAGGCCTACAGTGGAGAAAGCGAGGCCTTGACTTGAAAAGCCTCCGTGCTCTCCAATCTATTATGTCATATTGATTTCCCCATTCATCTTCTTGCAGAATCGAGAAAAAAAAAAGTCTGAAAAACAGCATCTTGCACCACTGATCACGTATCCTCGCTCGACTGCATCGTGACATCCGGCTGCGATCGCAAATCCGGTACCGCCTCCAGCGAAAGGAACACCCTCAACGACATCGTCGTCCGGGCTCTGGGAGGCGGCATCACCGCCTTCTCGAACCTGCTCGGCGCCGGCTCGAACGCATCCTCATCCGAGTCCTCTTCATCCTCTCCAATCCCTTCTCCCTCCTCCCCCCCCTCTTCATCCACTTTCCCTCTCCTCCCCTTCTTCTTGTTCTTCTTACTGTGCCCCCCGCCCTTCTTCCCCTCTCCCCCCTGCTTGTCCGGCGGAAGCTCGAACATCTGGTTATACTGGAACCAAGCCCTTCCCCTCTCGTCCAGCGTCCTCTTGCACAGCTCCACCACCGTGATCATCTTGCACACGTCGGCCGCGCGCGCGTACAGCAGCGCGACCCTCGGTCTCGCCGACGCCGAGCCCGATGCCAATGCAGGAGTGGGAGTCGAAGCGGAAGCAGGGGTCGAGGCAGGGGTCGGCGAAGTTGCAGTCGCAGCAGCAGCAGCAGCAGTACAAGCAGAGGCAGTAGAGGAAAGACCAGCAGCAGCAGAAGCAGCAGTACTGGTAGACGCAGAGGTCGGGTCCCCCGCCAGCCCCAGCAGATGCGACGTGATATACGTGGTCCGCTTGCTGATGCGCGACGACGACAGGACCGACGCGGCGAGCACGTCATGCCGCGCCGCGAGCGAGGCGATGATGGCCTCGTGGGGGCCGAGGAGGGAGGGTCTCGGCGTGGGTTTGGGTTTTGGCGTGGGTTCGGGTCTCGGCGTGCTTTCACTGCCGGCGGCGGAGGGGGTAGGGACGCCGTCTGAGCGGGAGCGTTTCGCGGGGTGGGAGGGTGGTTTTGCGTCCTCGGCCTTGCGCTTCTTGGGGGTGTCTGTGGACATTTTCGAACGTGTGAGTTTCCCCCCGTTTCTTGCTTGCTTGCTTCTTGCTTGCTTTCTTCCTGCTCTCTTCCCTCTCTTCTTCTTGTTGAATACTGGAGCAGTGTTCTTCCCTTGGAAGTCGACTCGTAGAATTCGCTCAATCGACAATGGCACGCTCTCGTAATGCAAAAAAATGCTCGACTCGCTCAAATCAAAAATTGGAAAGCTCTCGTCAGGAGTAGGAGAGAAAAGTGGTAGATTTGCAATATCGTAGCAGCTCGTGATGCTCGGGGTGATGGCGATGCTGGTGATGCTGGTCGTGCAGTTTCCCATGGTGGGTGTTTTTTCGCCTGTGCAGTCTGAAACACGAACAATACCTACTCCGTATCACCTCCAGATTCATACACACCAGAAAGTGGAGGAGATTGCGGAGGATTGGAACGGAAAGAGGGACCTGGTCCGAGCGCAGTGCGCCAATTACCTAATCCCGGACTTGTTCCGTCCAGGGCGCGGAGGCATTCCGAACCCACTCTCGACTTCAGACCTCCACCAATACAAGTTGTATCCAAATCTTGATCTTGTTGACTTCCAACTTGCAATTGTGTTTTTCCCTCTTCGATCGGTATCTCAAGTCATATCACTGGATTCGTCTTATCTCCCACGGTATGTAGGACGGGGCCATCGAATAGCGACCCCATACCGATAATACGCCCCCTTCCCACACGGAGTCCTCCCGGCCGTCATACGAATACCACTTGGACCCTCCCCGTGGGCCCTGATTACCCAGACATCCGATCATGCGCCCGGAGAGATTCGCACATCGTACTCCGTACGGCCTGCACGGTATTGAGATAGATAGAGGACCCTATCGACATCCCGCAATCAGGATCGCGCGGAGTGCAAATGCCTTGCGTCCCCACGGGAAACCCATCTTCCGTGCCTCTCCGCATTGTCCAGCACGAGTGCGAGTATTCACACGATTACCATACATAAGCTCTTGACTAGTGAAGACCCGCGGTCCCACCCCACACCATAACCATCCTTTCCCGCACATGCATGAGTGTGGTCAGACCCCACACTCACTACTCCGTACTCAGTGTTGTGCAGGAGCAAGACGCGGGGGAGGGGGGGG
>NIGD01000002.1:108331-129535 GCA_003055185.1 Escovopsis sp. TC
TGTTTCACACCCCCCCCCCCCCCCCCCCCCCCCTTGCGGGACGCGGCCGTATGTACGGGTACGGGTACGGGTACGAGTGCTCGTACGAGTACACGGGGGACAGTAACAATGCCCCTCCACACCCACCACTTAGCCATCGTGCAGGACTGGAATCGAGCCTTTCCTCAGACGGGAGATTGTGCCTGGCAAAGGTCTCATTTCACAAGGGGCGGCGCCCAGGCAATCTGCGGTATGGACTTCGAGGTAGCATCCGTATGTATGAGTGGGTTAGATGGCGCTTCCATGTCTCGACGAAGCGGGCAGACTCGAGACCTCCATCACACTGACAATGGGCCGTTACTGCAGTGACTCCAGGCACGAGGAACAAAGATTGGCTGCGGAGTGGAGGATCCAGGAACCCGAAACCCGATCCCGACCACGCCCAGCGCTGGCACGCACCATACGAGCCCCTTGTCAGGTACGAGTACGAGACTCGTGCCAGCCCGATCCCCAGCTCCCAGCCTCGAGAGCGTCCGAGCTCGAGCTGCCCGTCGCTGGGCTCCATGCGCTCGTCCCTCCACCGGCCCGCCATTTCCCTTTTGTGCAGGCCTCGCATACCGCGGGTGCGCGCCGGGGACAGGTGCATCCGGACACCTCACCGTCATGGGGTGTCCCACGCGATTCGCCCGCCGCTCCCTCACCGTATTGACGATTTCGCGGCATGCATGATCCGCCAGCGCCAAGCTGGGCCCTGCTTCTGCCATGTCTTGGGACGAGAAGCCGTCGACGAGAGGGGTCGCGGGTGTTTCCATGGACCATGGACTTCAGGGCTCTGTACCCGGCCATACGTACCAGTACTCGTACCAGTACATACATTGATCCAACGCACGAGAGCTACGGCGTGCGGGATCTTATGGCCTGAGGCCCGCTCCGATCCCAGCCAGGTGGCCGACGACCGTCCGTTCGTTCTTGTCGATGGCGTCCCAGAAAAGAACGCAGTCCAGGATGCGAGCAAAGATCTATCGTGCTCGTGCCCGTGCGAGCTGCCTATGGTGGTCCTCGAAGCACGGTCTGGAATCGCTCGTGGACCACAGCCCTCGTATCTGAGGATCGACGAGGCCCGTTCAATGGCACGTCGACGAGGCGTCGAACAAGGCTAGCTAATGAGCTCGCGTGGGACTCCGCGGGAAAAATCATCTCGAGAGGCGGCTCCAGCAGATTAGTGCCACGGCCCCAGCCTATCCTATCCGGCCCGAAGGCGGCATCTATTTTGATCTGCAACGAAGGCTACAGCACCTCATCCCGTTTGTCATGCACTCGTACGAGTACGAGTAACTCGACCAGGTGGCTAGTACTCCCCACGAGCACAAGAACGAGGACCCCCCCACCCGACCGCATGCACGGAACAGAGAGATTGAAGTGTCTCCCGTGACAAGAAGCACAGAGAGACGGAGACACTGCCGTCGGGCATTCTTTGACAAAGGAGAGAAGAGCCCACACCCGCGCTAATGCACAGCATGTCTATTTCGTTGTGCTTGCTCCGTGCTGGTACGAGTACGAGTACTGGTATCGGATGGATCTCCATGACACCGTGGACAGCGTCAAGACGGACCCCAACTCGGCTTGTCATGGTTTGGACAACGTCGGGCGAAATCAACAAGGCTGATGACACGACCTCCACCCCCCTTCTCCCCTCCCCCAGCGCTGCGCCATGCGCGCACGTCGACGAGAAGAGCAAGAACGGACCAGCATGAGCATGGAGCGAAAGAAGCAAATCTGCCAAGGCGTGTGGGGAGGCGAGAGACGTTGTGCTGCCGACAGATGCGAGGAGTGCTTGTATCCGTATGTATCATGACGCTCGCATCTCCCCATACGCATGGATACCAGTACGAGTACGGGTACGAGTGCGAGTACTGGCAGATGCCAAGAGGGTGGATCATGGGCGGGCGAATCTCCTCCGCGCACGCCTGCAGATGGATGGACCCATTGATGAATCCATTGCTCCGTGCGACCAGCTTGTCCGACAATGCACAGGCGCAGGGGGGGGGGGGGGGGGGGGGGGGGGGGAAGGGGAGGATGGGCAGCAGCGCTCCCGAGGGGGCCGTCTCGTGGCAATTTCACCGTCTTTTTGTCGACCAGTGCCATTGCACTCGGATGTTGTTGTCCTTATTGTTGCCCCCCTTTTTCATCAAAACAAGCCGATGTGTGAGATCTTGAGGGTTGGTGGTATTCTGCTCTACTACCTACTAGTAGTAGGTACGAAGTCACTGCTCTCTGTCCACGCCTCCATCCCACCAGAGGATTACTGTGAGAGCATGACCGCGAGGGAATGAACATGACAACGAGAGAATGACCACGAGAGAATGACCACGAGAGAATGACCACGAGAGAATGACCACGAGAGAATGACCACGGGAGAATGACCACGAGAGAATGGTCATGAGAGAATTACAAGGAAGGGATGACCATGAGAGAATGGCCATGACGAGGAGGGCATCACCACGAGAGACTGGCCGAGACAATACATGTACTCCGTACCCATGAGAGGATCAGGGGCCGAGGAATCTTGGTCTCCCGATGCGTCTGTGGCTGCGGATCGATGCGTTGCAAGCACGCCATGAGTCTATGTAGGACAAGTACGGAGTACTGGTATGTTGCTTCGCCTTGTCTCCTTGCGCTGAAGCAGGGTCACCTAGGGTTGTCCAGGGTCATCCAGGGTTGTCCAGGGTCATCCAGGGTTGTCCAGGGTCATCCAGGGTTGTCCAGGGTCATCCAGGGTTGTCCAGGGTCATCCAGGGTTGTCCAGGGTCATCCAGGGTTATTGCTGCATTACGCGTCGCCCGCGGAAACAATCCCTGGATCGAGTCCCGCGTAGCCGATACAAGGCTCTACTTGCGCATGGACGCCCCGCCAGCCGCTTCCCTGCGGCCACGCGCTCGCTTCCTCGCCTCCTCCGCAGGCCAGCTCGCGCTCTGTGCTCGAGCTCGTGCGGGCGCGGCGTATCGCCAAGGTACAGATACTTACTCGTACAACCCCTCACTGCGGTCGGACTCGGGCCACCCCCATTCAGGCACGGATGCCAACGTCATTGCCTCTGCCCCTCTGCCCCTCTGCCCCTCTGCCCCTCTGCCGCTCTCCCGACTTCCATCCACCACATCGTGGGGGCAACGACAAGCCCGAGCTCCATTGCTGACAACCTCCATCCAGAGACACCACGGCCCAACGACTCACCCGTGCGATACTCAGCCAGCAGCCAGCAGCCAGCAGCCAGCAGCCAGCAGCCAGCAGCCAGCAGCCAGCAGCCAGCAGCCAGCAGCCAGCAGCCAGCAGCCAGCAAGCCAGCAACATAGCAAGCCAGCCAGCATTGACTTGGTCCCTCGACGTTGATCGACACCGCACCACGAGCCTGTGCTGTCTCCTGCCACTCCTCGCTGCCGCACCCCTTTTCCAGTACATCGATTACCACGGAGTACGACCTGCCTTAGTACTCCATCCCACCCATCGACCCGGCGACATCATGGCCTCGCCGTCCATTGCCATCCATCGCATCCTCGCGGCTGCCCCGGGCACCACGCGGGGTCAGTCGACGCAGCTCTCGGCGGACCGCAAGGGGAGGCGGATAGCTTATGCTGTGAGTCTTGACCCCTCCTTCGCGCTGCTGCACACATCAAACCTGCCCTGGAATGCCTCTTTTGCCCCAAGACCTTGACCTCGTCTGCTGTGTATCCTGCCACCCCGAGTCGTCCCCTGTCGTCCCCTGTCGTCCCCTGTCGTGCCCTGTCGTGATTCCTCATCTTCCTCGTTCCATCCAAATTGCAGTCGTCGAGGTGTTCTGATCATCGTCCATGTTCCGAAATCCTCCTAGTCCGGATCCTCCATCTTCGTTCGGTCGATTGACGATCCCGCAGACTGCAAGGAGTACACCGGCCACCAGTTCCCGACCACCGTCGCCCGCATCTCCCCCAATGGCTTCAAGGTCGCCAGCGGCGACTCCGCCGGCATCCTGAGGGTCTGGGAGCCCGAGTCCGTCGAGACCACCCGCGGCGAGTACACCATCCTCGCCGGGCCCCTTCACGACATCGCCTGGGACGGCGACTCCCAGCGCCTCATCGCCGTCGGCAACGGCCGCAACAGCTTCGGCCGCTGCATCACCGCCGACAGCGGCAATACTGTCGGCGAGATCCTCGGCCACACCATGCCCATCAACGCCGTCGCCATCAAGGAGAAGCGCCCCTACCGCGCCGTCACCGTCGGCGACGACGCCAACGCCGTCTTCTACACAGGCGTCCCCTTCTCCTTCAAGGACACCTCCGCCCTCCACAACGCCTTCATCTTCGCCGTCGCCTACTCCCCCGACGGCTCCCGCTTCGTCACCGTCGGCCAGGACAGGCGCATCCAGCTCTACGACGGCACCACGGGACAGCCCACCCGCCAGATCGGCCAGGGCGAGCACACCGGCAGCATCTTCGCCGTCTCCTGGTCCGAGGACGGCAAGCGTTTCGCCACCGCCAGCGCCGACCAGACCGTCAAGCTTTGGGACGTCGACGCCGACGCCGTCCTCCACACCTGGCGCTTCGGCGAGGGTGTCAGCGTCCGCGACCACCAGGTCGGCGTCGTCGTCCCCCACGGCCGCTCCGACGGCCTCATCATCAGCATCAACCTCGCCGGCGAGCTCCACTACCTCCACCCGGGCAAAGACGAGCCCGTCCGCGTCGTCCAGGGCCACGACAAGGGCATCACCGCCCTCGTCGCCGGCAACGACGGCAACGGCGCCTCCTTCCTGACCGGCAGCTTCGACGGCCGCGTCTGCCGCTGGGACGCACGCACGGGCATCGCCACCGTCGTCGACGGCCAGCCCCACACCAACCAGGTCACGCAGCTCGTCAGCGACGGCTCCAAGGTCTTCAGCGTCGCCTGGGACGACAGCCTCAAGACCCTCGATGACTCCGCCAACACCTTCGTCGGCCAGACCGTCAAGCTGTCCGGCCAGCCCAAGGCCGCCGCCGCCCCCGCAAACGGCACCACCGTCTTCGTCGCTACCGCCGCCGGCGTCGCCGCCTACTCCTCCTCCTCCTCCTCCTCCGGCCCGCAGCTCCTCAAGGAGACCCCCCTCAGCTACACCCCCACCGCCCTCGCCGCGCACGGATCCCTCCTCGCCGTCGGCGGCTGCGACACCAGCGCCGAAATCTTCCGCGCCGACGCCGCCACCGGCGCCCTCGCCCGCGTCGAGTCCATCGCCACCGCGCTCGGCACCGTCTCCGCTTTCGCCTTCTCCCGCGACGGAAGCCATCTCGCCATCGGCAACAGCGTCGGCAAGATCGTCGTCTACAGCACCCGCTCGTGGGAGCTCGTCGCGGACCGCTGGTCAGCGCACACGGCGCGCATCACGGCCATCGCGTGGGATGAGTCCGGCCGGTTCGCAGCCAGCGCGAGCCTCGACTCGCACATCTTCGTGTGGTGCCTCGAGGCGAAGCACCAGGGCCAGCGGATCAAGGCGGCCCACGCGCACACGGGGGGCGCGACGGGCGTGGCGTGGGTCGAGGGCGGGAGGGTCGCGAGCTGTGGGAAGGACGCGACGGTCAAGCTGTGGGACGTGAAGGGCCTCCCTTAATATAACCCATTTGACGCAATGGATGTAGCATGAGGCCAGGCATCAGGCAAGATCACATGAACAATTTTGTTTTGTCTCCGACGAGAGCTCTCCTCATGAACGCCTCTTCATCCGGGTCAAGGGGAGAAAAAAACTCATTGCGGAAGGGATATCTAGGAATCTATATACATATAGAAGAAGCAGACGCCATCCAATTGCCCCTGTTGGCTCGCAAATGAGCAGTCCACCGAGTGAACGAAACAAGTCGTCCCCTCGATGGGTCAAACCTCAAAACGGAATCGACTCAGTCCCCCCCCCTTTATCATCAACTCTCGGCCTGCCAGTCTCACTCCCGTGTACAGTACTTGGACACGTGGAAAGTACTTGGACAAGCCAGTTCACCCGGCGAGCAGACCGCGCGGAACGTCCCGCGCGTCCTAATCATGAGCCATCTGCGCGTCTTCCTCGCGCTGGAGCTCGGGCCGGGGAGTCCGATGCTGAGAGCGGGGCCGGGGCTGGATATCCCACAGGCGGAGGGCGGTGGGTGCGGGGATAGTCGTGGGGGGAGGAGTAGTAGTAGTGGAGGTAGTCGTGGGGGCAGTAGTAGTCGTGGAGGTAGACAAAATGGTGGTGGTGCTAGGTTCGCGATCCTGACGATCGATGCGGTGAGGGGGCCAGCGGGATTTGTTGTCCTCGTGGAGGAGATCGACTTTATGGATAGCTTCGCAGAGGTCTTGGGGGCTGGGGATATTGGGCAGGGTTAGCGTTGGGAGGTTGGTGATATGGGGGTTGGTGAGGAAGGATGGAGTGGTTTTGATGAGTCTGGAGGGAGGGACCAGTGAAGATGAGTGTGGGAAAAGGGAAGGGCTTGTGATAAGAGACGTCGTCGAGCGAGCGCAGAAGAGAGTTGGGGAAGGGGAACGTACTCCGGGACCGCCATGATGGCGTAGCCTTCCTTGGCGAGGTGCCTCGCCATCTCGAGCTGGTGGTTATCGAGCAGCGCCTCGTTCGGCACGACGATCAGGGGCACGCCCATCTTCCAAGCATCCAGGACGGTGCCGGTGCCTACATTATACACAGATGATCAGCTACGCCCCGGTTCTATCTGTACGATGCTTTTGCACAATAGAGAAAAAGCGACATGATGCTTTGCACAGAGAAAAAAAGTGGTTGCGATGGTAGGGGCAGTGGCGGTGGCAGTGGTGGTCAGGCCTACCCGCGTGCGAGATCACAAGTCCCAGCTCGCGCCCCCCCGTGGCTCTGCAAAGCGCCATCTCATCCCGCGCGAGGTTGTTGGTCACGTCGAATGCCTCGACGGACAGGCCCTCCGGGACGAGGCCGTCATCGGCCAGGCGGGCGAGCTCGGCGCTGGCCCAGGGGATGTCGGGGCCGCACTGGATGCGCAGGTGGGAGAAGCCGTGGGCGGCGAGGGCGTGCCAGAAGGGCGGGGCGAGGGCGGCCCTTGTGAGGGATTCGAAGCCGACGGTTGCGCCGACGGTGACGAGGCAGTGTCGGGGCATGCTGTCTCGTTCTATGATGGGACACACGCTCCTGTTCTTGAAGGCGGGCGAGGGCCGTGATGATCGTCACTGATGGGACGACAAAGTTGGTCTTTACATTGTACAGCAGGGCGTGCTTGGAAATGAGCAGCTAGCTTGAGGTGTTGATGAAAAGCAATGTGACGTACGGAAGAAGAGGGGTCAAGATGCGGACGGTCTCGCGATGACGTTTGATGGTGTTGAGGTTCGCGCGGCAGAACCTCGGCTGAGCCGACGCCGCCTTCCACTCCGAGGAAAAACCTCGACTTGCGGCTGGCCTGTGATGGCCTCATCCCATCCATCTACCCCCATGCGGCGCCGTCCAATTGCGCACTCCAAAGCCAGGAAAGCCTCTCATTTCGCCGAATACGAGATCATCGGTTGCGATCTATAGACAGAGGCCGCTCGGCATGGCGTCGTCCCCGAGCGCGGCGGCGCGGCTGTGCGTGCTCACATGCCGGCGCGCAACCCCGCGCATCGCCAGCGCGCGACACAGCAGCACACGAGCGTCCCTCACACCAGCGACGCCCTCCTCGTCCTCCTTCTTGTCACAGTCAACGCGGGCAACGTCATCCACAGCAACCGCGCGCGGGCTGCACACGTCGCGCCCGCTGCGTAGCGATACCAGCACGTCCGACAACACCTCCCCCGAAAACGACCCCACCCTCGACCTCAGGACGATGAACAGGGCCTTTGCCGAGAGCATCACTCCGGAGGGCCTGCGGCAGCTGGACGAGCTGGCCAAGAGCAACGGGCACGCGACGGTGGACGGATACCTGGAGACGGCGTTGCGGGAGACGCCGGGCTGGAGCTCCGAGGACCGGGCGCTGGAGGAGGAGCTGCGCCGGGACGATATCGGGGAGAAGCCGAACAAGTCGTCGTTCTGGTACGACGAGGACGATCCGGAGTGCATCACGGAGGAGCATGACGAGTTTGACGAGGATGACATCACGTCGATGGCGCATGGGAAGCTGGATGAAGTGCGGGAGATGCGGCACTATGCGCGCCTGGCCGTGTGGGAGATGCCTCTTCTTTCGAGTGGGTTCCCTTTTCCATTGGATTCTCTTGCTTGCTCTTTCATGAAGGATGGCTTTCTGACACATCTTTTCTTTTCTTTTTTTTTTTTGATTTCGCTTCCTTTAGAGATGGCCAAGAAATTCGAACCCCCCGCCAAGGACCAGGTCCTGCGTTGGCGCTACACGACCTACATGGGCGAGTCGCACCCCGCAGAGAAGAAGGTGGTGGTGCAGTTCGCGCCGGCGGACCTCGGCCTGACGGACGCACAGGCGCTCAAGCTCAAGAAGCTCGCCGGCGCGCGGTACAACCCGGACAGCGAGCTGGTCAAGATGAGCTGCGAGAGCTTCGAGCACCAGGCGCAGAACAAGGCGTACCTGGCGCGGCTGGTGGGCGACCTCGTGGCCAAGGCGCGTGAAGAAGGGGCGGACACGTTCGAGGACGTGCCGCTGGACCTGCGGCACCACCGGGCCGCGCCCAAGCCGCGATTCCCCGTCGGCTGGCGGATGACGGGGGAGCGGCGGCGCGAGCTGGACGAGGGGCGGGCGAGGGCCGCGCTGGAGGACGGGCGGCGGGCGGAGGAGGGGCTGCTGGTGGATGGGCAGAAGCGGATCGAAGAGTTCTTGATGCAGAGGGTGCTGGAGGACCAGGCGAGGGAGAGGGAGAGGGCGGAGGAGCTGGTCGCGGTGCCGGGGAAGCCGGGGAAGCAGCCTGGGCAGGGGGGGAAGAGGTGGTGATAACAGCCTCTCGCATGGAATACAGAGGGCCCTTGCAGTGGGAAAGCCGTCTCGCGGTGTGGGTGGTGTGAGGACTCCGCACCGGTGCTGTGTCTGAGCCAGGAGAGGAGACTCCGCACGAGAATCGCACCTGGGCACGTCGGATGAGGCCGTCATCACCAGGCCATCCATCCCAGATACGGCGTCCTGCTCGTACTCGTACTACTCCGTATACGAGCACGGAACTCAGACGAGTCATCCGCACTGGACACGAATGCGGTTTAGCAGGGGGAAATGGGTGGCCATATTTCCCATCCTATCAGAGCATCGTCCACGGAGTACATGTATGGGCCTGGCCAGAACGGCAAAATGCAAGCAGCGTTGCATCCAGCATCCCGGCCGATGGGGGCCCTCCAGCTCACCTCAAGCCAAGGCCCCGTACGAGTATGAGTACGAGTACTCCCTCCCTCGCCTCGACGCCTCGAGTGTCTAACGCGTTGAATTGTGTCTCGACGTCTTGAATGTCTGATGCCTTGGATATCCGATGCCTCGGCAAAAGGGGCTTCACAGTGCCGTCTCCCTTTTGCTGACACAGTGCCCATCCGCGACGTTGCAGGCGCGACCCTCGTCCCTTTCCGAGCTCCTTCCTCTCGTCGCGATCGCCGGATAAATTCAGGGGGGAAGGAGGACAGTGTATGCCGCACGGCCGTGGCACTGTGCTCGGCTCGAGCGTGAAGCCAAGAAAAAGCATCGTGAGGTCTTTTTCTTCTTCTTGGACTGCGGCCACCTCGTCATCACATGCCATCCATGCCGAGGCGAGGCGAAGCTGCTCCGCATGCACCTGGCATCCCCTCCCAGCGTCAGCAGTCCTCGAAGGCCCCGTGCTAGTGCCTGTCAGACGCCGACGGCGGCCTCGTGCGGGCGTGCTCGTCCATACTAGCACCGACCTACTGCGGACGTCCCTGTCGACGCCGTCGTAGATCGGATGGGGGGGGGCGAGCGCTCGACTAGTACTCCGTACGGAGTACTCGTAGGCTCGACGACGTCAAAGAGACGGACGACAACTGGTGAGCGGGCTTGGTGTCTTTGCGGTGTGAACACGGCCTCCTTGTTGGATGTGGTGGACGTCCGACGAATACTACGGAATACTTCGCACTGCGCTCTGCTGATCCTACTCTGACAGAGCACAAGTCCCGGCACCAGCGAGCACGGTCGCCTCGGAGACTGCCGGCCGTGCTCCGTACAAGTGTATGTACGAGTGCAAGGGAGGGGCAGATACGGAGTAATCTGGGATAGTTTGCGGCAGGGTGGGCTCGAGAGGGTCCCCGCCGAAAGACAAGGACGGAATAGCACGAGCATCCCGAGAACCTACATACCTACATAAACGTGGCGCCCGCTCGGATGGTTGCTGTCTCTGCCGCATCGGCCTGCTTGTGTATTCGTTCGTCTGCTCCGAGAGAGCTGCCTTGTCAAGTGAGCATGCATACGAGGGCGGACGACTCTCGTACCCTCGCATCCATTGTTTGGTTTCCCTTGCGCCAAGAGAGCATTCGCTGACCGAATCGAAAGCAGGTGGCACGTTAGATCGTTCGACGCTGGCGCCTCCACGAAGTTACCGGCACTACTACTACTACTACTACTAGTAGTACGGAGTAGTAGGACGAGTATCCGGTTCGGCCTCTATTACATCCATCTTCTCTTTTTTTGCCACCACTCGGACAGCTTGCCTGGTTCTTGAGTGCTGCCTTTCTGCCGGTCGACCACGGGTGCTATACGAAGAGGTGAAATCTCGCGATATCTCAAGGACGAAGAGAGCCATTCGGGAAGGGAAAGGAAGAGAGCTTGGGACGAGGTTTGCGCGAGGTGCAGTGCGACACACAAAGTGAGAGAAACGGCGCGATACCGAGAGAACGTCATTCGCAACATCCATTCCTGCCGAGGGACTCCATTCCCACACAGACGCAGTTCATCCTCGACCCATTCGACTACCAGGAGAGATCGACAAAAGACTAGGAGGTAGAGAAACAACATCTTGGAAGAGACCAAGGCCTGAGATATGGCTGTCGACGGCGGATACAAGGGCGGGCTCGTCGAGTACGAGGAGTTCGACCTCGGCGACGTCCCCGCCAAGGTCGAGACCCTGCGCGCCTCGTTCCTCTCCAACAAGACCAAGGACGTCGCCTTCCGCATCCGCCAGCTGCGCAAGTTCTACTGGGCCATCCGCGACAATGCGCCCCTCATCCACGAGGCCGTTCGGCGCGACCTGCGCAAGGCGCCCCACGAGACCACCATCACCGAGACGGACTGGTGCCTCGAGGAGTGCATGCTCGCGATCAACGGCCTCCCCCAATGGACCCGCGACTCCAAGGTCTCGGACCTGCCGCTGGCCCTCGCCCCGATCACCACGCGCGTCCGCCACGAGCCCCTCGGCAACATGCTCATCATCGGGCCCTTCAACTTCCCCTTCCAGCTGCTCGTCGCGCCCCTCATCGGCGCCATCGCCGCCGGCAACACCGCCATCGTGAAGCCCTCCGAGCTCGCGCCCTGGACCTCCATGGCCATCAAGCAGATCATGGACATGAGCCTCGACCCGGACTGCTACGTCTGCATGCCCGGCGGCCTCGACATCAGCAAGCTCCTCCTCGAGCACAAGTTCGACAAGATCGTCTTCACGGGCGGCAAGCGCACCGGCACCATCATCGCCAAAAAGGCCGCCGAGACGCTCACCCCGGTGCTCCTCGAGCTCGGCGGCCAGAACCCGGCCTTCGTCACGAAGAAGGCAGACCTCAAGGTCGCCGCCCGCCGGCTCCTTTGGCAGAAGTGCCTTTGCGCGGGCCAGCTCTGCCTCTCCCAGAACTACGCGCTCGTCGAGCGCAGCCTCGTCGACACCTTCGTCGCCGAGCTCAAGAAGTCCTTTGACGTCTTCTTCCCCCATGGCGCCCGCGAGAGCCCGGACCTCGCCCGCATCGGCCACATCGCCCACTACAAGAGGCTCAGGTCCATGCTCGAGCAGTCCTCGGGCAAGATCGTCATCGGCGGCGCCCTCGACGAGGCGGAGCTCTATATCGAGCCCACCGTCGTTGTCGTCGAGGACCCCGACGACAGCCTCCTCACCGACGAGACCTTTGGCCCCATCTGGTCCATCGTGCCGTACGACTCGCTCGACGAGGCCATCGTCCTCTCCCGCAAGCTCGACCCTACCCCGCTCGCGCTCTACGTCTTTGGATCGGAAGACGAGTGGGAGAAAGGTTTGTCTGCCCCTGTCTGCCCCTTTCTTTCCCTCCTCATCGTGTTACCCAACGTGCAGGATCTGCTTCTTGAGACATTCTGTCCTACACCCATGATCTCCCCCCCCCCCCCGTCCCCTTTGATCTCACTCTTCTCACTCGCATATCCCTTCTCTCCCGTGATTCGTTGCACCCCAAGCCCGAAAAATCAATAACATGATACCCTCAGTCCTCGCAAACACCGCCTCCGGCGGCGCATCCTTCAACGACGGCTTCGCCCACGCCATCCCCAACGCCGTCCCCTTCGGCGGCGTCGGCTCCTCCGGCATGGGTCTCTACCGCGGCGTCCACTCCTTCCACTGCTTTAGCCACCAGCGCTGCATCTCCAAGGTCCCCGCCTGGATCGAGCCGCTCCTGCGCGTCCGCTACCTGCCCTACCTCCCCAGCGAGCTCTCCCAGTACCGGCTCCTCTTCCGCCGCTCGCCCAACTTCGGCCGCGACGGCGAGCTCGTCAAGGGGCTCGGCTACTGGGCCTCGTTCGTCCTGACGCTCGGCGCGAACAGGGCGTCGGGCGGGGCTCTGAGGTGGGCGGTCCTGCTGCTGACGGCCTTGGCGCTGAGACTGAAGGGAGATTTCTTAGGGCAACCGCTGTGACACCAGCTGTGAACAAGTAGGAGGATCAAAGAAAAAGAGAGGCAAGATTTTGATGGCGAAATGTGAAATCACACATAACCACAAGAAGAGGAAGAATCATCAAATCTTGCTTCTCGCCTGCTTGCCAATCTTGATGCGGCTTCGCGCCGAATGACTACCTTGACGGAGCAGGGGGGAAACACACCCCAACCGAAGTGGATGATGCTGGGACTCGCGAGTGTACGGTGCCTCTTCATAGAGGCAGTTTATTCTCGGTTCGGGAGGGACGAGTGAGGAGGTAGTTCGAGACCTTAGTGCTGAATGCACAACAGTGGCAGCAAGGCACATGTACATACAAAAGGGCGCGTCTCGTGGGGCTGGCGAGCAGGATGCTTTTCAGAAAAGGTCACCGGTCATCAAAGTGGGGGCAACCGAGGGAAGTTGTATTGTCAGGATGCCGAGAACAACGAAATCATGGTATCTCATAATCAAATTCATTTCTTCGATTTTTTTTTAGATTTCTTTTTTTTTTTTGGGTTCCTCTGATTTCCCTCCATCTCACCGGTGGTATGCCAGCGCAGCGGCCAGCCGCTTGCCCTTCCCCCCCCCGAGATAGATGTCGTCGACCATGGACTCCCTGGACTGCTCGACGGCCTCTGCGTAGCCCCTCCTGACCATGTCCTCGTCGACGCGCAGGCCGTTCTCGACGAGCGCGAGGATGACGCTCCTGCAGCGGGCGATCTCGCGCATGGTGGGCACGTCGATGGGGTCGTTCTGGCTGGAGTAGGCCTTTGCGCTGATGGACTCTTCCATGCGGTTGATGCCGACCGACGCGGGGGTGCCGGGGGTACCGTCTCCGCCTGATGGGTTTCCGGTGTTGTTGATGTTGCCGGCCACGTCCGCCTCGGCGTGCTTGCTGATCCAGATGTACCCGTTCACGCCGAGCAGGACGTCGATGCGCGCGCCCGCGTTGGCCGTGTCCATGGTCCACTGCTGCCTCTTGGCGCGGACGACGCCGCCGCCGCCGCCCGTGCCGCCGACGGCGACGAAGAGCCCGTTGCGGAGCTTGCCGTAGCGCAGGGAGCGGGTGTGCAGGCTGGCGGCGCCGTCCTGGTGCAGCTGCTGGACCTCTGCGACGAGCAGGTCGCCCTCTGCGAAGAAGGAGCGGATCTGGAGCTCGTCCGTCTCGGTGCGCTTGCGGAGGATGCCGCCGGGGAGGTTGATGGCGGAGATGGCGAGGATGGCGAGCTGGGAGGCGGCGAGGTCGACGCGCCAGCGCTTGGCCTGGACCTCGACGATGCGGCCGACGACTAGGTCGCCGATCTCGGGGGTGTAGCGGGCGCGGAGGGGGCGGACGGAGAGGAGCTTGTTGGTCTTGGTGAGGGTGCCGGCGAGGGAGGATGTGATGGCTGTGGAGCCGGGGAGGACGTATGTGCCGTGGCCGCTGGAGGATATTAGCAGTGTGGAGGGAAAGGAAAGAGTTATTTGGTTTAGGTGTTGTGGGAGAAGAGAGGGGGAGGGGGGGGAAGAGAGAGGAGGGTATGTTGTGAGAGGAGAGACGCACCGCATCCACTGGGGGTTGGAGGTGATGACTTGGCCGGGCGTGAGGACGTCGTCGTCCAGGTCGAGGTGTATGCTGCGCTTCTTGGACGAGGCGTGAGGGAAGGAGGGCGTGGGTCGCGTTGCGGAGGGGATGTGCGCGCCGCCCGTGTCGGAGTCGGAGTCAGAGGAGTCTCTGTCCATGTCGACGTCTTGAGGATCACGATGGGCGGCGCGTGGCGGCGCGGCTGGTCTTGGATGTAGGATTGTGATGGGCATTGTGATTTTTTTTTTAATTGCCTTCTTTGGGGCACAGTGGTCCGAGTGCCGTTCTCGTTGGCCGTTGCTGGGATGGATCTCTCGGTGGATGGTCTCGGTCAAATTGAAATGGGAATATGCGCTGGGAGGATCGATGTCGACTCGGAGGAATTGGGGGTGCTTGGCTGGGAGTTGAAGCGTGAGGCGTGAAGAAAGTGGAAGTGGAAGTGGAAGTGGAAGTTGAAGTTGAAGTTGAAGGTGAAGATGCAAAAGTGGGTCCGTGATTTATCGTGCAGCGGCGGTACTTTGAAGAAGTACCGATTCAACAGCAGCATCGCCAGCACGAGCTCCAACATCGGCATCAGCATCCGCATCCGCATCCATCCTTGAGAGGCGATGGCATTGGATGACGATTGGAATCACCGCATGTCGGGGACTTGCCAATGGGAACCGAAGAGGAGTGATGGATGCGCAGAACAGCCCTTACACGGGTGATTTTCTGTGCTAGTATGAAGTATTCTTCACTTAAACGCCCGCCAGAGCCCCATCCACGCCAGCGACGCCGAGATGGCGACGATGCCGAGCTTCCTGCTCCTCATGCCGAAGACGGACCGGCTCTGCTGGATGACCTGCCGCTGCCGCTCCAGCTGGGACATGCCAGAGAAGTAGCTGTATCCCGCGAGGCCGAAGAAGGCGCCGCTTCCTATGGATGTTGTCAGCCATGAGCAACATACCAGGACCAGGACGACATCTTCATATGGTAAGGATGTGGGCATATGCGTGTGAGATGGGGCCATCAGGAAGACCTGCCTATGATCCTGCAGCTGAGGCAGTCGTCGCCGCGGTCCCGGCGCAGGACGTCGTGGATGTTCTCGGGCTTCTCGAGAGACTGCAGGGTCGGGATCTTGTCGTTGGCCATGGCGGGAACCTCACGAGGGCGACATGAATGCGAGGGAAAGGCCACGAACTTTGTCGTCTTGGACGCTGCGAGGCTGTCGATGCAATGGCGTGATGAAAGTTGAGGAGCTTGAATATCGCGATGGTCCTGAAGCCTTCAAGGTTCATCTTCATACTGAATGAGGACGGCCTGTGATTGGTCGATTTGCGGAACGTCGTCGGTATGCTTAGTCATCCCGCGATGCCGCTTCCACGAAGTCGAAGGACGACGACGACAACGACGACGACGACGATGACGACGATGACGACGATGACGCTGCAGCGACAACCGCCCCCGCCTCTGGTCGATGCCGAGATTGCGAGTTCGCACACAGGAGGCTCCCGGGACTCTCGTGACGAACGCTTTGATACCTTTTCCTCGGCAACTACAACAACAAGCCCGCCTCGGGAGAGGCGCAGGCCAGCGCCGTCACCATGAACGGCGTGGTCGAGGCGCTGCACATCTACGATGACAACAGGTGTGTCCTTCAACTCCGACGAGGAGCGGAGTCATGGTTGTATTGCTCACTGGATCATGTGTCTAGAAACCCCATCCTCTCCCACGTCTACACGGGCCGGCCCCTCTCCGCCGCCCACCTCCTCCCGCTCTACCTGGACCAGCCCCCCCCGCGCCCGAACCTCGTCTACCTGCCGAGCACGACCCCGCCCACGCTCGTCTTCAGTCTCGTCCATTCCAATCTGCTCTTCCTCGCGACGGCCTCCACCGAGATCGAGCCCCTGCTGGTCCTCGAGTTTCTGCACCGCGTGGTCGACGCGCTCGAGGACTTTGTCGGCGCGCCGCTGCTCGCGGTGAAGCTCGAGGGGAGCTACGATGTCGTGGCGCAGCTGCTCACGGAGATGTGCGACTCGGGGACGATAAGCACGACGGAGCCGAATGCCCTGCGGGAGGTCGTCGAGGTAGAGGGCTGGATGGATAAATTGCTTGGGAGCATCAACCTGCCGGGGTGAGCCGTCCCCATCACCATCTTCTTATTGCCATCAGCATGCCCATCACCATCGCCATCAGCATTCCCATCAGCATCCCCATCAGCATTCCCAACACCATCCCCATCCCCATCCCCATCCCCATCCCCATCCCCATCGCTGTTCGGCTGCCCGCTAACCTTGTGCAGCAAGACGCCAAGCAGCACGGCCATCCCCCCCCCGACCCTCGTCAACCCCAACACCCCTGCCCTGCCCTGGCGGCGCGCCAACGTGCGGCACACCTCCAACGAGCTCTACGCCGACATCGTCGAGACGCTCTCCGTCACGCTCGCCCCCTCGGGAAGACCCCTCGCCGCCTTCGCCAACGGCACCATCGCCTTCACCTCCAAGGTCTCCGGCGTGCCGGACATCCTGCTCACCCTGAGCAGCCCCTCCGGCAAGCACAACATCGGCAGCCTCGTCGAGCTGCCCGTCTTTCACCCATGCGTGCGGCTCAATCGCTGGAACGAGCGGCCGGGCGAGCTGAGCTTCATCCCGCCGGACGGGCGGTTCAACCTCGCCGGCTACGAGGTGGACCTGCTCCCTTACTCGAGGACAATAGGGGGCAACGGCAGCGACTCTGGCTATTTCGACAATAGCAGCAGCAGCAGCAGCAGCAGCAGCAGCAACCTCAAACTCCCCGTGAGCCTGGAGATGCGGACGGGTCTCGGCCCCACGGGTTCCGAGTTCGAGGTCCGCCTGCAGGTCCACAAGATGTTCGGACGGCCCGGCCCCGCCTCCGCGGCGAACCAGCTCGCGCGCGTCGGCGGCGCCATGCCGGGCAGACTCGGCTCCCCCACCGCGGGCTCGCCCAGCGCCCCGCTCATGGAGAACGTGACGGTGTCGATCCCCCTCCCAGACGAGGTGAGGAACCTGTCGGACGTGCGCCCGAGCAAGGGCGACGCCAGCTTCCTCCCCGCCGAGGGGAGGCTGGAGTGGCACATCCCGGGGAAGGAGCTCGTCGGCGGTGGGCCCTCCGCGTCGTCCTACTTCGGCCTGCGGTGCGCCGTCGTGGGGGCATCGCCGGATGGGGAGGGCACCCACGACGGGCTGTTGGATCCATCGGGGTTCGGGTTCGGCACGGAGCCATACCAGGCAGCGCCACAACCGACGACAAGGGGCAAGGAGGAGGGGACGGATGAGAAGGATGGCGGACAGCAGGACGCGAAGAGGGTGGCGCAGAATAAGATGCTCATGCCGAGCTCGGCGACGGTGAGCTTCTCGGTCAAGGGGTGGCTGGCGAGCGGGCTGAGGGTGGACAGCATCGCGGTGGATGCGAGGAACAGCCGGGGCCTGGGGGAGGGGGTGAAGCCGTACAAGGGGGTCAAGTACCTGACGGTCAGCAAGGGGGGGGTCGAGATCCGGTGCTGAGGTGGGAGTCTCTTTCAGCCAGCCTGGGCCTCTTCGGAGACAGCCCTGGCCACTCATACGGAGTAGAACAATGGACGGATGGAAGAGGCGGCCGTCAGACGGTCAGACGACCTATTGCCATCCACTGCATCCACCATCCGTCTGTCCAATATGCATTCTGACTTTCTGTGTAAGCAGCGCATCGTCCGATTCGAGACATGGACTGGCTCGCCCTGGATTCGCCGGCAGACGCCTCCATGCCGTCAGCGTGATGGGCGGCGGCGATCATGGTCCAGCCGCGGTTTGGGGCGAATCTCATAACCCTAACCCTGACAGGCCTCCAGCGAATGGCCCTCCAGCTCATGTTCCCGGTACATCCCTCACTGCTTGAGGTCCTGGAGGATGTACCGCCTGCAGCCTAAAGGGGCATCCCCGCCCCTGGAAGGACCCCCAGAACCAGGCCGCTTTAGCGCATCTCGGGAGAGGCGGGGCGGCGCTTTAGCGGCTCCGCCTCCCCAGGTTCCAGTGGCTCCAGCGCCTCCTTGTACATGCACATGTACAATCATTGATAGATGTATGCACGGGTGATCCGAGATGCGCAGGCCACATTGCGTCGAGCTGGATCTTGAGGGTTGCATCCATCGTCGGCAATATCCTTTGTTGTGTTCCCCTACGCGGCTCGCCTGTCTGTCCATCGATCTACAGAGGAGGTAGAGCTGCCGTTACCCTCTAGATCCTTTCACTCTCGACAAGGTCCTAGGCTTACGACAACGGTCGCCATCGATCGCCGCTGATCCAGATACATGCACTCCGTACCCATCGTTGGGCAGGCTGAGCGTGCCATCGAGCTGAGACACGTTGTTTCTTTGCGGGCGAGCGCGCGCAAGAGAGAACGAGCATATCCAGTTTCGATCACTCCGTACCAGGACTTCGAAGACGGACGGACGATCGCACGGACGGACGGATAGACGAACGGATAGACGAACGAACGGGAGGTGTTAAGAGGACACCGAGGGGCGATAGAGTGACACTCGCGCTGGCAGCATACATACGATACGACACGTCTTCGACTGCAAGGGCCCATACGCCAAGACAGCCCTGGATAGGATGAAGCGTCCGCTGGGAAGCGCGGCGAAGGCAGCGGCGGCGACAGCGACAGCGACAGCGGCAGTGGCAGTGGCAGCTCGGCGGGCGCAGGCATCCATCACACAATGCCAGCGATGGAGCTCGACCGCCGTGGAACGGCCCAAGACGGCCATCTTCTTCCCGGGTGAGTGGCGGCTTGGGCGCAGACATCACTGGACTATGCGTTATCCGTGCGAGAGCTACTATGCGTGATGAAGGAGAAGAGCAAGAAGAAGGGAGTGATGACGATGGACACTCTACTTGAGGGAGCCTTTGTCTGACGAGCAAACCCTTGGAAACCGGAAACCGCCCACAGGCCAGGGAGTGCAGAAGGTGGGCATGCTGACGCCGTGGGTGGACGCCTTCCCCGCGACGTCGGCGCGGCTGCTCGACGAGATGGACCACTACGCCGGCTTCAAGCTGTCCGAGGCGATACGCGAGGGCCCCTCGTCGCGGCTGACGCAGACGGCGATCGCGCAACCGGCCATCATGGCGACGTCCGTCTTCATCCTGCGCGTGCTGGAGGAGGAGTTTGGGCTGCGCGTGGCGGACCGCTTCGACTTCACGCTGGGCCACTCGCTCGGCGAGTTCTCGGCGCTCGTGGCGGGCGGGTACATGAGCTTCCGGGACGGGCTGTACCTGGTGCAGCGGCGGGCGGAGGCGATGACGGAGGCGACGCGGCGGGCGGCGCGGGAGCACGGGGGCGAGTACGGGATGGTGGCGGTGATCACGGAGCCCGAGTACCTCGCGGGCGTGATTGCCGCGATACGGGGCTTCGTCGGGCATGCGGGGGACGAGGAGGACGTTCCGCCGATCGAGCAGGTGTCCATCGCCAACATCAACAGCAAGAACCAGATCGTGCTGAGCGGCAACCTGGAGCGCATCCGCACGCTCGTCGCCCACGTGCGGCAGTTCCTGGGCCACGACC
Organism: Escovopsis sp. TC; assembly: GCA_003055185.1. Taxonomy (NCBI): domain Eukaryota; kingdom Fungi; phylum Ascomycota; class Sordariomycetes; order Hypocreales; family Hypocreaceae; genus Escovopsis; species Escovopsis sp. TC. Next base: position 128,149 of record NIGD01000002.1, read on the forward strand.
CGCGCGCCGTCCTGCTCAAGAGCGACTGCCCCTTCCACAGCCCCATCATGAAGCCCGCCGTGGCGGCCATGCTCGCCCTGCTGGCGCGACGTAGCCGCACCCCCGGCCGCGAGGGCGAGGACGTCGTGGTGTTCCCCGGGAGCATGCCCTGCGTGAGCAACGTCACCGCGAGGCCGTTCCGCAGCAAGGAAGAGCTCAAGGCCCTGCTGGCGAGGGGCTGCCTCGAGACGGTCCGCTGGTGGGACGCCATCCGGTACCTGGACCAGGAGGAGCGGGTGCGGCGGTGGGTGGGGATCGGGCCGGGGAAGGTGGGGAGGAACCTGGTCGGCAAGGAGGTGGGGATGCGGGGGAGGGACCTGGTCAAGGGGGGAGGGGTGTGGGCGATCACGGACCCGGACGAGGTGGAGGAGGTGCTGAGGGCGCTGGAGGAGACGGATCGGGTGGTGGAGGAGGAGGCGGAGGAGGAGGAGGAGGAGGAGAGGCGGCAGCAGCAGTCGCCGAGGAGGGGCTTGCAGGAGGAGGATGGGCTGGTGCGCGATAGACAGAGGAGGCATGGGATGATGCCGACGTGATGGGGATGATGCTGGGCATGATGCTGGGCATGGGATCATCGCCTGGGATTCGAAGGGGTGGGTGTGCGGAGTACAGGTTTCTCTGGAGGAGTAGTATTAATGGAGAGACGGTCCATATGCGGGAATCTATAGCAGCAGTTTGATTCATTACGATTTCTATCATTATTCTCGGAGACTACTATACATAGTATTCATGGCTTGACGTTCGTGGTGCTGATGGGGGTGACATTTCCCCACATAAATGACTGCCTTTCCCAGCGTCATCCATTCCGGATCGCAACGTGCACCGTCAGCTCCGACTTGGACCTCGCATCATCATCGCCATCATCGCCATCATCGCCGCCGCCATGGCCACGCTCATCCCCTCCATCGTCTGCCTCGGCGTCATCGGGCGCAATGTGAGTAAAATATCGCAGATTCGCAAGGGGCGCAAAAAAAAAGAAGAGAAAAATCTCAGGGGGATTGCATACCTTCTAACTTCGACCCAGAACAACCCCCTGCACATGTCGACCTTCGCGTCGCACAACCCCTCGACGGGCGCGCCGGCCCTGGTGCGCAACCAGCTGCAGTTCTCGCTCCTCCTCTCCAGCACCATCGACATCTTCGAGCTGCGGGCCAAGCAGAGCCCCGTGTCGGGCGACCTGGGCCTGCTGCACGCCATCGACGACCGGCTCGCGGCGTACGGGCACGAGACGAACACGGGGGTGCGGATGGTGGCGATTGTGGATATGCGGGGGCGGGTGCCGGAGGGGATGGGCGATGGGAGGAACCATATGGGAGGAGGCGGGAGTGCAGCGGCGGGGGGGAACACGGCA
>NIGD01000002.1:129560-144998 GCA_003055185.1 Escovopsis sp. TC
GGGGGAGGGCAGGATTGACATCCATGAGGCATGGCACGGCGTTTGGTTTGGCTTATGTGTAGCAGATGGGATCGAGGGCTTGCTTGATATTGGTGATGGGAGTGGCTGCGGGCGTGTGTAGAGTCTTGGCCATTCGAGAATATTTGTCTGATGGTCCCACGCCTGTTCAAGCCCTGTTTTGCGCCTACTCGACATTTCTATCACACCTACATGGCGTTCATGTCTTCTTCACAATTACTACTACTAGTAGTAGTACAGTACTAGTAGTACTTCACCCTTCTTCCACGTCTATGCAAGCCGTGTCGTCTATCTTGCGTCTACCTAGTAATACACATATGCTACGATTTCGTTGACCCGCCCCCGCTCTTTCGCAACTCATCGATCCGCCACCTCGACAGCCCGGCCACCTCATCCATCGGCACACTCGCGCCGACGCGTTCTCCCCCCTCCCCTTCCGACGTCTTGCGGCGCGCAGCAGCAGAAGCAGCAGCAGCGGCAGCGACGGGATCTCGATCCAGATTCCGCGGCGTCGACGGCGGCCCGCGCTCCCAGGGGCGCGCGGCGAGGGGGAGGGGCCGCCACCAGTCGGTTTCGTGGCGGGCGTGCCAACGGGCGCTGCAGAGCTCCCAGAGGCGGGAGGCTGCGCGGCGGTAGGCGAACCGTTCGTCTTCGCCGATGAAGGCGCGGGAGTCGGTGAAGTTGGGGTGGGCACTTGTTGGGGGGTGGCCGAAGTCGGAGTCTTGGTCGGGGTTGTATGCGGGGGAAAGGGGGGGTGGGGGAGTAGTGGGAGAATTGTACTCGGAGATGTTGGGTCGGAAGGGAGCCGTGGAGTCTTGGTAGACTTCGGCGATGGTCTCGGCGTAGGTGGCGTCGTCGACGAAGGGAGGGGCAGAGGGAGAAGGAGGGCGTGGGGCAGGAGATGGCCGTGCATCCGGGAAGAAGAGGTCGTCCGGTCCCGCCTCGGCGCGGACGACGAGCTTGCACCGCGCCTCGTAGAGCGCGTCGAGCAGGGTGATGAAGCGGCGGGCCTCGTTCTTGCGGGCGAGCGTCAGGACGGGGACGCGGTCGATGATGAAGGTGTGGAAGGAGGAGGCGAGGGTGATGTAGTCGGCGGGGCCGAGGGGGCCGACGAGCTCGGGGAAGTGGAAGAGGGCGAGGCCGGCGTGGTGGCGGGGCACGGGGACGGTGCGGCCGTAGACGAGGACGTGGGAGGGCTGCCAGGGGATGTTGTCTCCGGGGCTGGTGGAGGAGGCGGCGGCACTCACGGCGTGGAGGATGTGTTGATGGAATTGGTCGTCGGCGTCGGCGCTGGGATTGGGCTGGTCGTCTTGGTCGCTGGGTCTCGCGGATACGTGGGGAGGGGAGTCATGGTGGGTGTCGAGGAGATGATAGTGATGGGGCCGTTTGGAGTGGGAGGGCGGCGTGTCGGCGTCGATGCCGGTGTCGGTACCTCGTTGGGGATGTCTGGTGACGTTGGGGGAGCTGTCGAATGTATCTCCCGTGGTGGTGGTGGTGGTGGTGGTGGTGGTGGTGGCAGGGGGAGTAGCAGCAGTGACATCGTCATCGCCATCTTCACGCCGCCGCCAGTCCCGCGTGCCCTCGATATGCCAGAAGTCGCATCTCGCCTTGAGGACGTCGAGGAAGTCGGCAAAGTCGCTGGCGGGCCGAGCACGCAAGCCCCCACTGCCGCTGCCACCACCACCTCCTCCACCAATGCTGCCCAGGCCGCCGAGACCGCTGCGGAGCATCCTCCCCACGAAGCCGCGCGGCGTCGTTCCCCCCGCGTGGAAGGAGACGCCGGCGGCTTTGTCGAGCTCCTCGGGCATGCGGTTGGAGGAGGCGACGAGGACGCCGCCGAGCTGGAAGAAGGCGACGAAGAGGTGGGTGAGGATCTTGCTGGCGGCGCGGTCGGGGAACTGGAACTCGTCGAGGAAGAGGACGGGGGAGTCGGCGACGAGGTTCCTGGCCATCCAGAGGAGGGAGTATTCAGGGGTGGTGGTGGTGGTGTTGATGCCGCTGCTGCTGCTGCTGCTGTTGATGCCACTCCTGGAGGTCCCATGCATGGAGGTCCCCGTGATGGTGGGGGTAGGGGTGGAGCTGGCCGCGCGGTGCGATTCGAGCTGCGCGAGGGTGTGCAGCATGAACGTGTTGAAGTGCCAGTGGGCCTTCTTGGAGGTGGGCAGGCCGTCGGCGAGCAGGCGCAGGAGCATGGACTTTCCGGTGCCGACCTCGCCGGAGAGGAAGAGCCCCCGCGGGGAGTCCATCTCCGCGGCGGCCTGGTGGTCTGTGAGGACGCGGGTGAGGGCGAGGCTGCCCCTGTCTCCCTTCCGTCGCTCCCGTGTGCCTGTGCCTGTGCCTACATGTTGTAGTAGTAGACTCGGACCAAAGCCTGCGAGACGTGTTCCTCTCCCGCTCCCACGACCGGGCAGCAGCAGATGCCTGAAGAGCGGGTTGCGCCATATGGCGTGGTGCGGCAGGGCCAGGGCATTGCCGTCGTCCGAGCCCTTGTCATCTTCATGCTCGTGGTGGGTGCCATTGCGTCTGGCGCGGTGGTGGAGGCTGTCCTCGGCCAGGAGGGCGGACACCTGGTGGAGGCTGTGGGGGTAGTCGAGGCGCGGGGAGTAGTCCTTGACGCGGAGGTATATCTTGCTCAGATGCCTGGCGAGGCGGTGCTGGGCGGGGCAGGGGCAGCAGATGCCGGAGGCGACGAGGGAGTGGTACTTGACGAGGGGGTCTGTGATGGTGACGGCGGTGGAGTGGAGGCGTCTCATGGTGGGCGGCGTGGGCGGTCTGTTGGGGGAGATTGCATGGCGAAGTGCGGGGGATCAGCCGGCCGAGGGCGAGGATCTGGGACTTGAGTGGGCGGCCATGGTCGTTGCTGTCTGTCTTGCCTGACCCTGACCGTGCTGGCGATGATGAGGATGATGAGGATGATGAGGATGATGAGGATGGTGATGGTGATGGTGATGTTGATGACGATGGCGATGATGGAGGAGGAGGTTCCCGCTGAGTCAGCATTGAAGGGTCACGATGACGCCAGCTGAGCACTTGGAGATGCAGTGACCTCGATGCTCGAGCACCAGACACACGAGGGAGGACACAAACTGTTCATGATGCCCTCCAGCTTCTGATCCCGTTTTTGCCGTGCATTCGAATGGACTGAGCACACGTGAGGCTCTCATACATATCCATGGATACGCAGGATTCGCACTCTGCAACCCCTCGAGCTCGAGTCGTTCATCCCGATGACTCAGCAGCACTGCTCTTGTGCCAGATCAGGCTTAGCGCATTCTGGCCGATTTTTGGAATTGATCGCCTCTGGATAAACAAATCCAATTGATGCCAATGAAAATAAAAATAAAAATAAGAATTTAAAAAAAAAAGCATCAATCAAACAATTCCATCCGAGTTCAAGTTGCATCTTCTGGGCTTCTTCGTCTTCTGCTTCTCCATCTGCATCTTCATCTCCATCGAGCTGCTGCGACGAGGCCCAATCGAGTCTGGCCTCCACCACAATCCATCCATCCATCAGCTCCGAGTCCAACACACGAACGGTACTCCCTCCGTTACTCGTACACGCTGCGTCCGCCCACACACTGAAGACACGACACGGGGCTTTCTGACATCAAATCTTTCTCTCTCTCTCTCTCTCTCTCTCTCTCTTTCTCTCTCTCTCCCCAACTCTCTCTCTCTCCTACACCCTCCACGTCCTCCCTGGACTTTGACTATTTCGTACTTGCATTCATTTGTCAGTACAGAGCTTGGAGTCCCACCTCCTCCACCTCTACGGAGTACCTTCATCTAGTCTCTTTCTCTCGCACACTCTCTCTTTTCCCCTTCCCCATCCTGGCCGGCCTTCGCTTCTCGCCGCCCAATATCGCATCCATCATCAGGGCGGCTTCATCAGCAGAGCCTCATCCGAGCTTACCTCCATCATCTCCTCTCCATCTCCTCCGGGGAGCCTTGCATTCATCCCAGCAGCCCAGGCTCGCCGGCCTCGCCGCTTGGCCATCTCGACCTCGATGACGGCTTGACCAGCGCAAGACCTCACGAAGCCCGTCCATCCTTGATTCCATCGACGACCGCCACGACTGTTCCTCACTCCATCTCGATTTCAATCTCGATCACGATCTCGATCACGACGACGCCCTTCGTTTTCGAGCCATCAATTCTTCGCCTCATCCTTGTTCCTGGCCCTCTTCTGCCTCGCGCGCATTCTTGCGTGCGATCGGTCCACCGACCAGCCCCCTTCTGTCCTCCTTCGACCCTTCAATAGACAGGCCTGGACTGTCGCCTCCCTCCCATCCGCCATGTTCTCCCCGAACTCGACCTCGGAGGGCGGCCCTGCCACAGCGACTCGCTCCCGCCGCCGCCAGCGACCAAAGACCGTCGAGCCCATCGCCCAGCAGCCAAGGGCTAAGCGCCAGCGCGTCCCCCTGGCAGAACAGCAGGCCGTCAACACCCCGGAGCCCCACGCCGCGCAGCCAGAGATGGTCGAGGCAAAGAACGAAAAGGTCGCCATGCTCCCCGTTGACGCAAAGTCCCCAGAGCCCGTCGTCGTCGAGACCAGGCTGCCCATCCACCGCAAGGACCACAGGGCTGCCTCCAACAAGCCGGGCCGTGGCGAGAGGGCCACTCACAAGAGCGACGGGAGCTTGATTCTCGTACGTGTTACTTCCCTCCTCCTCAGCCGTGCTTCTTCCCGCCTCTCCCTCTTGCTCCATCGCAAATTGCACCACACGCACTTTTGAACGTGTTGACCATCACGGACTACTGACCCTGCAAACAGACGAGCAACAGCGCATACACCGTCAGCAAACTGCCCGCACTTCCCGATCGACTCCGAAACGACTGGTCTGGTACGCATTTTCCCGATTATATGTACACTCTCCATTGATATCCTTGTCTTCCGCATCATCATTCTGTAGAGGAAAGGGTCGCGCGTGCCTCGCCTTTTCGCAGATCGGCGTGAGTTCTGGACTGACGATCGACTAACCTCCCATCTCCAGGCCCCCAACACGCCAACATCTTCTCCTCATGCGGCTATGCCCTCACCCTCACCCCGACACACGCCATCGTTTGGCCCTACAACTCGACCTCCCAATCCCCGGAAACCTTCACCTTTACCATCCCGGGCTTCTCCAGACCCTCCGATGGTCTCCCCGTGGGCTGTCTCGTCACGCCGTCCGCGTCCTCCCACGAACCCGGGCTCGTCGTCGTCACCGCCAGCACCGGAAAGGTCGTCTTCTGGGAGTCCATTTCGAGCGCCGCAACGTTCGCCTTCATCAAGAAGGATCGATTGGGCGTCGAGCACACCATCTACGGCATCTCCTCCGGCGAGAGGGTTGTCGACATCACAAACGCCGAATCCGCCGGCTTCATCCTCACCTTCAACACCGGCCGCCTCGCCCACATGAACGTCCGCGACAGCCACGGCCGGCCCTCCATCTCCGTCCAGTTCCTGCGCTCCAACCTCACCAGCGCGCCCAGCGGCATCTTCCGCTCCATCCGCCACGCCTTCTCCAACCTGAACCTTAGAGGGGACATCGCCGCGGTCCGCGCCGACAGGACGGGAAGGGTTGGCGAGAGGAGCGTCGTCGCCCTCAGCAACAAGGGAAAGCTCCAGTGCTGGAGAATCCACCGCGGCGGCCACGACGAGCCCGCCGGCGAGGCCGACGTGCGCGACGCCGTCATCTCCGCCCTCTGGGACACCGACCCCGTCTCGCGCACCCTGCCCGCCGAGTCCTTCGAGGCCCTCGACTTCACCTTTGTCCCCAAGGACCTCGACTCCAAGTACGCCGAGCTGACCAAGCTGAGCAACGCCACCCAGTCCGACGATCCCTCGCTGCAGCATCTCCTCCTACTCGTCAGCTTCACGCAGCGCAGCGTCTCCCGATACGCCCTCGTCGAGGTCGTCTTGACTCCCCGAAAGAGCATGGTGGGCATGATTCGCCCCATCACCTGCTATTCGACCACCGTGTCGCATTCGTCCGCCTCGTCGCCGAGATCCGTCAAGCCCCAGCTCTACCTCCCTCGACCCGCCCTCGTCGCTTTCGTCATCTTCGACCGCGCGGCCGTTATCGCGTCCGTCGCCATCTCTCCCGACTCCCCCGAGGCGCAGCTCCGCGCCGACAGCCACCTCCTGACGCCGTCCTTCGAGGACGTGGTCGACTTCCGCGAGGACGACCTGCACGAGATCATCGGATCAGGCTTCGAAGAGACCCCCGCCGCAGCGCCCCCCTCCGGCGACGAGAGCCGGACGGTCCGGCCCAAGAGCAAGAACCCGGTCGCCATCCTCGTCGTGCGCGGTGCCGGCGTCGTGCGCATCGCTACCACAGACGTCGACAAGTTTGCCAGCGACCGGCCCCCCAAGGTCTCGGCCAAGAGCAAGCTCGAGCAAGCCGTCTTCTTCGGCACCAAGCAGCACAACCCCCTCGTCTTCGATGCCCGCAGCGAGATGCAATTCTCCGCAGAAGAACTCAGGCAGGCCGCCCTCGAGGTCAGCTACGAGGTCCTCAGCTCCTCTACCCCTTACATTTCTACGCTGCCGGCATCCCTGGAGGACAACCTGCTGGCCAGATCCAACGCCCTGCGTCGGCTCATCACGCACCTCAAGGCGATCGGCGCCGACCTGGACAGGGCCGCGCGCTGGAGCCTGCTGTTCAGTGCCGAGAAGATGCACGTCGCGACGATGCTCTGGAAGCTGCAGGAGGACTTTGTTGCAGAACGCCCCACCGAGGACAAGAAGAGCCTCATCGGATCCATCGTTGAGCTCATTCACCAGGACCAGAAACACAACCCCAGCCCCGAGCAGGGTGAGGTGGACGTCGTCCGCCATTGGTTCATCAACGATATCTTCCGCCTCGAGCTCTTCGTCGCTTGGGCCTACCAGGGCATCAAGACCGTGTGGAAGGAGAGCGCCCCGGACGATGGCAAGATCACTTCCTTGATCTACGAGGCCATCGAGGTCAACGTGGCCACCCACGTTGGGGCCCTAGATTTCCGGAGAGACAACCTGGAGCTCTACGGGCTGGGTAGCGAGCCCATGGAGATGGGCATCCTGCGAGACGGATACGGGGGTCTCCCGGAGCCGTGGACCGGCTGCCACTACGTCGCTAATAACCTGGCACGCCTGGCCGAGCTTTCCAATCAGTGGTACACGAAGTGGTCAGGGTTGAGCGACGCGCCGCCAGATGAAGCTCGGGCCCCCGGCAGCCCCGACCCTGCCATCGTCGAGAAGATCTATAACGCCGCCCCGGTCCTCACCGACAGCATGCTCACGGCCATGCTCGAGTACTCCCGCTGGGCCCAGACGACGGTGGATCAGAAGTCGACGGGAGAGCTCTACGCCAACGAGTACGAGAACGCGCGCTACGCCCGGCCGATCGCGCTTGGTCGAACGGGCAAGTGGGAAGACGCCGCCATTATCGCCGAGCGGCATGGCTCCCTCGGCGGCCTGGCCGTCATCCTGCTGAGCCACATCGAACAGCTGGACGAGGTGCTCCGGAACCCGAGCCTCAACTCGTTCGAGATCCAGAACCTCAAGGCGCTGCGCGAGGGCAAGAAGGCGCAATTGGAGGATCGGCTCGCTAAGTACGGCCAAGACTTCGCCTTCCCGATGTACGAGTACCTGCTTGAGACGCACGGGGTCCGGAGCGTGCTCGAGTTCCCCCACGAGATGCTCGGCTTCAAGACGCTCTTCCTACGCAGCAAGCCCGAGCTGGCCCGGATCTCCTGGATCAACGACATCCAACGGGAGAAGGACGTCGGCTACGCCTCGCAGACCCTCGTCCAGCTCGCGCTCCACAAGGAGCATCAGGTGTGGGCCAAGAAGATCGAGCTGAGTCTTGGCAAGCTGGCCCTGCTGGCCGAGACCGAGCAGCGATCCGGCCGGCCCGACCTCCGCCAGAACAACGCTGACGTCGTGCGTCACGACCAGCAGCTTCAGAAGGTTAAAAAGGAGCTCCTGACCGTGAAGATCCAGGACCAGGTGTACGACCTCGTGCATGGGAGCACCCACGATGCTATTGACGACGCGGCCGCGCTCAACCTGGCGATGGAAGCCTTCGGAGGTCTCATCCCGAAGAAGCAGAAGGCCCTGCGACAGCTCCTCGAGGATGGGCTGGAGCGGCTGCTGGGGCACGTCGCGCTCGACGCGATGAGCCTGATCGACGTCCTGACGCTCGCGGACTGGAAGCCCGAGCTGAGGGGAGGTTTCAACCCGTTCTGGCTCGCGTCGCAGGTGGCGGACAGCAGCTGCCACAGCGACGAGATCCGGGCTGCGAGGCAGCTCATCTGGCGGAGGTTGTTTATCCGGGACGATTGGGCCAAGATCAACGACACCCAGCAGATGGACGACCACGAGGTCGTCACCCGCCTTTCGGAAACGGAGCTGTACACCATGATCTTTGCCTGTGTCCAAAACCGTGCGTCTTCTATTCTGCCCCGTCCCTGTCCTCCCCATCCCTCTTCTCCTTCTTTTTCTCTCTTTCACGTGGCTGACCAATTTGCCTCAGAAAGCAACGGCTGCGAGATCAGGCCGATGGCCCCGACCGAGGCCCTGGGCGCCTTCACGGTCCAGCTCGACCGCCGCTTCCGGGACTTCGAGACCATCGTGCAGAGGCGCCTGGCGGACGCGATGCAGCAGGAGGACGAGCTGCTGGCCAAGTACATCGACAAGAGCCGGCTGATGGAGTGGTTCCGGACGGTGGTCGAGGCGGCGCATACGGAAGTGAAGATGCTCCAGGACGATAGGAGAGCTGCTGCGGATGCGCTGGCGGAGGAAGAGCGGCGGCAGCGAGAACAGCAGAAGCAGCGGGAGGACAAGCAGCAACGTGAGCAGCAGCAGCAGCAGCAGCACGAGCAGCGCGAGAACGGGCAGCAGCGGGAGCAGGGACATGTGTCGACGGATACGGTGCAGGGGTTGGGGATGTCGATGCCGGGAGGGACGGCGTTGTTTGGTCATGCTTGAGGGGGAGGTGGCAGAGGAGCGGGTGTGGCGGATTGGCCTCGTTTACATATGAAAGTGCAGAAGGGGCGAGGCATAGGGGACGCTATGGCTTGTGTTCGCCGTTGACCTACGCGGAACGAGACGAGAAAAAGAGGCATGGTGTGGAACATTGGATTGATGATATATTTCATGGCTGTGAGAGCATTGTGGCAAGGCAAGAAGGTTTTGCCATTTTTCGATAATTGGTGGTCGTGAGAGGAATCAGTCGGAGGGTGAAGGACGTGTATGGGTGAAGAGCCAGCCTAAGGGGTGGTGGGGGGAGATCAGGAGGTGTCAGGAGAGGCTAGGTGGTGTCAGGAGAGGTCAGGAGGTGTCAGGAGGGAGTGGTCAGGAGAGGGTATGGCACAGGGCAGAGGATAGGAGGGGTAGTCAAGAGGGAGTCAGGGGCAAGTTGGGAGAGACATAAGGCCGGGAGGCCTGGGTCATTCGGCGGCGTTTACATCAAGCATTGAGTCTGTGCATCAGGTCTTTGGAGACGGTGATGTCTGACTTGTTTGTGGCTTGTGTGTGGCTTGTGCTGTGATTTGCGTGCTGGATAAGCAGTCTGTTGACGAGTGCTGTGTGAAGACGGGTGCTGTGTGTGAAGACGGGTGCTGGGCTGTGTGCTGAGCAGAGGTGCTCGGCTGTGGTGAACAGAGGTGCTCCCTGTGGTGTGAATGGAGGTGCTCGACTTTGTTCTGAACGGGAGTGCTCGACTGGGCGTTCCCACGGATGCTCTGACGATGTTGTGAACAGAGGAGCTCAGCTGCGTTGCTCGGCTGTGTGTAGAAGAGAGGTACTCAGCTGGAAGGTGAAGACTGCGGTGAGCCGTGTGGTGATGACAGATGCTCTGGCTGGGTGGTGATGGCAGAGGCTCCGCTGTGTGGTGAACATCGAGGTGCTGTGCTCTGGCCGTGTGAAGAGCAGAGGAGCTCTGGCAGCGTGGTTCGAGCTGCGATCACGATGGCTGGGTTCGAGCTCTTGCGACGATGCCTTCATGGGAGGCGAGCTGCTCGTTTGATGGACGGATTCAAGGTGCGTCTACGATGGCTGGGTCTCGGTCGCTGGCTGCTACGGTGCCTGGATGCGGGGGCTGCCAGGCCACATGCTGCTGATGGTTGGGTTGAATCATGAACCGGGCTCCCGGATTCATGCTGCTGTTGGATCGTTGCACAGGACGAGGGAACGTACGTGGCAGGGGGCCCGCACGCAGATCTCCAGTACTTCCTGTGTGAGGGTGGGATGGGGATATGATCTATTGTGCCGTACGATACATGGACGTACGGGATAGAAGGCGATGTGATCCGTTGTAGGAGGAGGACGGCGATGTGATCCATTGTGAGGGGCTGCGAGGGAGCTGTCTGACGTATGATCCGCTGGATGAGGCTACGAAGGAGATGTGATCCTGTGGGCTCATGAGGGACTCGCAGAAGGTCCTTCGGATCGGGACCATGATGATCGAACCGTGCGTGGCTTGTTGTCCGGGGTCTCATCAAGATGTGCTTGAGTGAGGGCGTGAAGCCGAGTCTGGCATGCCACGAGATCAACGGCGACCCTCAACCTTGCAGCCTCGGAGTCGCGTGCGCCGGGAACGATAGGACAAGTCTCCAGGCTTGCTTTTCCAAGGAAGGGGATTCCGTGACGCAGAGCTGTGGGATGGTAGGATTCCACTCGTGGCTCGCGAGAGGAAGCAATCACACCGTTGGCTTGTCCGAAGAGCTCCAGGACCGCAGGGTTTGCTGCATCACTCACTTGTCAGGGCCACACAATGAGCTTCGTACAACAGCGTCAGGACGGCATGGCATGCTTAGTACTACTACTACTAGTAGCTACGAGTAGTGGGAGAGCTTGAGGACGGCATGGCTGGCTTCTCGACACAGCGCCAGGGGCGACACCACTGGCTTCACGAGATGGGTTTCACGATCACATGAAGGGGTCTTCTGACAGGCAACACAGGATCAAGCCCGCAGGATATGCTTCTCTCAATATGTAGACATCAGGTCGTCGGTGGAGGGTATCCCCCCCCCCCCGGATCAGTGCCAGCGGACTCATGTTGAGTGCACGACGCTAGAGTCGCAAGAATCGATCGGGATCGGGGCCGCGCAGATCCTTGGGCCTGAGTCAGAGCCACAACGTGGGTGAAGTCTTGAGCGTGATAGTATGGGTACCACGCGGGCTCAGCACGCGTTGTGAAACACACGACGGAGCTCTTCAGACAGGGATGGGACCTCACATGGGCCTCTAGGCAGTATCAGGACCACACGTTCCACTGCGCATGTCGGAACCATCCGTTTCGTCACACACGTCGAGAGCACCCTTTCGTCAATCATAGCCAAACAGTGAGTTCATCACGCAGACCAACGCTCTAATTCCTACTACCATTGCTTGAAAGACTCCCGCATCGCGCCGACTGCCGTTCACGGGTCCCTGACCCACAACTCTCGGGTCCATAGATCCCTGGCTAGCTCCCATTTCCCCGGGCCGAGAGGGGCCCTCTTCTCAAGGCACGCATCTGCCCAGCCATGAAGTCGTTGCAGCACGTAGTCCTCGCGGCATGGTCCTCTGCCACACCTGCCCTGTCCTTCCTGCTTTTTCCTCCCAACATTCATAGAAGGAAACAAAACGTCTGGAAGCGTCGAACCCAGAATTCTTTTCCTCCCCTGAGACATGTCGTCATTCATTTTATTTCATCCCATCCCGAGCTCCACCCCTCGCGCGACGATGCGAAAGGGAAAGTAGCAGAAGTGGGGACAAGAAAAGAGACGAAAGGGAAGAAAAGCCCAGAAAAAGGTAGAGAAAAAGATCCGAGCCCTGTGGATTCGGGCGAGCCAGCTGCGGCGCGTTTCCCCGAGCAGCAGCCGCACCGGGCCCCAATGTGCAGCCAAAAACGCCGAATTGAATGCGCAGTCGCGGAACGGGATGTCGTCGTCGTCGCCGTTGTTGGAGTCGTCGTCGCCGCCGTCGCCGTCAGATTCGTCGATGTCGTCGAGGGAGCGTCTGGGGGAGGTGCTGCGCTTATTGCTGCATCTTCTTTCTCTTGCCGATCTGGGCAGAGAAACCGGTCTTGATCGGGGTGACGGACCGACGGGAGCCGCAGTTGTTGCAGGTGATGAAGTAGAGACGGTTCTCACCCTTGCTGAGCTCGGTGTCGGGGGATTTGCACGTCTTGCACGTGACGTATTCGACTGGGTCGCATGTCAGCGCGGGGCTGGGACGAGAAGACCAGGAAAGGGGGGATACGGGGAAATGGGGGAGGGAGGGACTGGGAGAACCGGGAAACACAGGATGACTCTTCTCGTCAGGGTGGGAACCCGTCAGGAGAGGAAGGGCGACTTACTGATGTATTTTCGGACGACGTTCTCGATCTGTTTCTGCTGGAAGCGGCCCTTGATGACGAGACGCCTGCTGCCGTCGACGGAACCGTTGGTACCCAACTCGGCGAAGAGGTAGGCGGTGACGTGCTCCTCGGTTCGCTTCATGCGCTTGCAGATGTCGGCGATGTTGGCGAAGACGGTTTTCCTGTTGCCTTCGCGCATGCACTGGGGCGGAGGGATCTTGTAGCTCTTGGTGCCGCTGAGGGAGTGGTCCGGGTTCTTCTGTGACAGCTGGGTGAAGAAGCGGCCGAGGAGGAGGGTGTAGCTGAGAGGCTTGACCTCGTCGTGGGCCCAGATGCCGGTGCCGGCCTCCATGTCGCCCTCCTCCTCCTTGGCGACGGCCTCGGTCTCCTCGGCGTCCTGGACCTCGAGCTGCTTGAGCTTGGCGGCGAAGTCGTCCTCGTCCTCGCCGGCCGCAGCCTCGACGACCTTCTTCTTCTTCTTCTTCTTCATGGAGAGGTCGAGCCCGCCGTCCTCGCCGGCGGGGGCGGGGTCGGCGCCCTCCTCGGCATCCTCGAGGCCCTCGACCTTCTTCTTCTTCTTCTTCTTCTTCAGGAGGGAGAGGTCAAGACCGCCGTCCTCGGGCGGGGGCACATCGTCGGCGGCGGCTTGAGAGGCATCAGTATTAAAGGATTCCAAGGCGGCGGAGAGCGGCGGCGTACGGGGCGCGTGCGACTGGGCCGTCTCGGTGGGTTCGTCGGTGGCGTTCATCACGGTCACGGAGCCGTCGGCGTCGACGACCAGTTGCTCGTCGGTGAAGGCGACGGACTTTCTCGACTTCCGCTCGGATTTCTGATCCTGCGCAAAGGTCAGCTTTCATAAGTCTCGACGCCAAATGTCGAAGTTCGCAAGGCGGGAAAAAAATAATATCGATGATGCTGGATGATGCTGGATGATGAGGGTGAGGAAAGGCGAAGGGGGAAGGGAAAGGGTGAGGAAAAGCCGGCATCCGGGGGGATTCCTCACAGGAAATGATCAGACTTGGGTCGAGGACTCGTGAAGTCTCAACCGGGGGTGCCTGAGGAGGAAGAAAGAGGCGGCTAGAGGGACGGGGAGAGGGAGGGATTGAGGATGGAGGTTGGAAGTGGAAGCAGGCGACAGCGAAACAGTCACAGGGTCAGAATCGTGGGAAATCCGAAGCGTTTTGGTGGGGCTGCGACTTGGAGCCGGACTTTGCACTTTCAAGTTGTGCGGCGAGGCTGACGAAAGCGGCATAAAATGGGATAAATTCGGGGAGAGAAAACATAATGGAAACGTTATGCATTGTGCAGGATTATGCACGGCTGAGTGGGAGGGACTCGGGAGTGGGAGTCGGAAGGAATGGCGGGGCACGCGGCGGCCGGACTTTCCCCGCCTGCTGCTTAACAGGCACGCCGCCAAAATGGATGGAGCGCTGTTAAGGACGAGGGTCACTCCATATAAGAGTAGTACCGAGTACGGAGTGCTCCGTACTCCGTAGTCTGTGTCGTGATAGAGTGGAGGTGGAAGAACAGGGTGTGAGGCATTCGGATGGATCATCATCCATTGCATCGTTGGAAAGGTTCAAGGTAAAAGAAGAGGGCAAGGATGAGAAGAAGAAAAAAAGAAGTCCAACTCACATCGCTCTCCATGATGGCTGTGAGGCGCTTCCCTGCGCAACAGCAGCAAGACGCCGCTCGTCGGTCTCGGCGAAGACGGTGACAATCTGAATGCCTCTCCTTCGCTACTAGTAGTAGTAGTAGTAGTAGTAGTAGTAGTCTTCTTGTTCTCCTTGCCGGCAATTTTCTCGAGACGATCAAAGGCAACGAGCGACCCAATGCCGATCGCCCACAACGGGGAAGGAGGCTGTAGAGAGAGTTGGAGGAGGATCAATCAATGAAGAAAGGCAATGAGAGAGCAATGGGTGTGGATTGCATCAATGGATGAGTCAAGGGACGACAGCTGGAGATCTGGGGTCGAGGAAATGGAGTGCGAAGCCCTGCCGTCCAGTGCTGCTCTGTGCTCACGTGCTTCGAAACGTCCTCGCGAAGAAGGATGATGAGGCTCGGCAAATGGATGAAGCTCTCGAGGAAGACAAGGGAACGAATTCAAATGAATTTCAAATGGATCTCGATTGAGGAGCAGTCTTGAGAGAAAGGATCCTGCGAGCAATGCTTGTCGGAACTCGAATGGGCCGCCGACCTGAACATCGAGAAGATATGGAAACCCAGGCCGCCCTCCAGAGCTCGATCAGTCGCACTCATCCCTCTTCTGCTGCGTCCTGTGGATGGATCAAGCCATACTCTCCCAATGCTGAGTTGAGTCAGGCGTGCGTCATGCCCGCTCTGCCACTGCACCGTTTAGGCCTCGACGGATGCAACGACGCAGCCAGGGAGGCCAATCGCTTTCGCGCTCTTGGGCTTGCTGTCGCCGCCGGCGGGGGGCAATTGCAATCAAATCGATCCATCAATTCTGTCCATCCCTCCATCCATCAGATAGAGGCCCAAGGTGGCACTCACTTGATGGATGGTTCCCAAATGCACACATGCACATGTGCAGTACCAACATACATGTATTGAATTGATCGATCGCGATCCGTGACTGGATCCAGCACAGCACGAACCACTACCCTATAGTCCACACGTGAGGACGTCGTTGGGACCCACTTCAATTGCAGGAGTCGAGACACTGCTCATCACGTGACCGCGCTCCGTCTTCGGGTCGGCGCCGCTTCAACCCGGAACTTGATGCGACCTCCTCGCAGCCGCTCGTCGCCCGCGGCGTGTCCACTGCATTCCCACCTCTTGGGCGGCGCAACGTCCGACGACAGAGTCCACAGAACCTCCCCGGCCAGCATTCATTTGCGAGGCAAGCGACGACGCTCTTCCCCGAAGACAGAAGGCGAAATCGAGGAGATATCAGCTTCTCGTCCCTCCACCAGCCCCCCCCCCCCCTCTCCCGGCTCTCCAGCTCGAAGCTCATCGGAGCTCCTCCCCGTTTCGTTTTCTCCATGGCCTAAGCCTCGACCTCATCTTCCGCAGGCCATCGAACCGCTTGCCCCCCCCCCCCCCCCCCCCCCCCCCCCCCACCCCCCCCACTACCCCCCCACCCCCCACC
>NIGD01000002.1:145023-165345 GCA_003055185.1 Escovopsis sp. TC
TTCCCCCCCCCCCCCCCCCACGGGCATCTCTGGATATTTCTCGTCTGCGCATAGCAAAGGCCAGATCCATACGGCAAGGAAGAAATCCACGGCAAAGGTCCAATCCATACGGCCAACGACAAACCCACACGGCAAAGGTCAAATCCATACATCAAGAGGTCAAATCCACACATTCAAGATCAAATCCCTACGGCAAAGGCCGGACAAAGCCAGGACTCCACACACACAGTCGCTGGTCGCAAAGAAGGACAAACCAGCAGGCCTTCTGCATTGCGCAACATTTCCAAAAAAAAAAAAAAAAGAGAAGGGACCATGACATCCGAATCCCTCGTCGACCTTGCCGGCATGAGCATGCGCAGCAGACACCGCGCGGACGACGACGACGACGTCGACTCCCTCCCCTCCATATCCACCGCCGACCTCTACTCCGAGCCGGACTACGAGTCCGATGCGCAGGCCGAGTGGGAGCGCAGCATGGAGCAGCTCCAGCTGCTGCTGACGATGATCCTCGTGCCGTGGGTGGGCAAGCTGCTGGGGCGCAAGTTTGCATATTGGGGTGTGTCATCCCCACCCTCCTTCTTCCCTTTCCCTCCTTTCCCTCCTTTCCCCTCTCTTCGCTCTCTCGCCTACGTTTCTCTCAACTCCCCGCCCCACCAACATCATTTTGTCATGAACACTTTGTGACGATGTCGTGGCGCGTGTGCTAATGAAGAAACCTGTCTCCTCGCCAGGATGGGGCAAATACATGCACTGGGTGCATAACGCCGATGTGACGGTCACAAACAGGAAGGCTTTCGGTGCGGCTGGAGCCGTGGCCGCGACATTATAGATACCCCATTTCCCCTTTCTTATTTTCTCCCCCATTCCACCTTTTCGGCCATCTACGGTTCTTGTTCTTCCAATAGCAGGCTTGAGCGAATCGACTTGAATTTTTCAGTCTTGACCATGACGAGGCTTGATTCACGTACGCCCATTCACGGATAGCTACGAGGGGACAGATGGACAATCAGAAGAGAGCTCTCATGTCGATCGCATCAGCGACGGCCAGGGAGACCACAGTTTTCGTGATGGAATGCGTTTCAACTGCCATTGCTCATACTAATTTAGCGACCTACCTAGTTCATATTCACCCATATCCATAAGCAGGTCTCCCTCAGGACTTGCCTGTTGCGCCAACCCAACGGGTGCGTCTTGTGCAAGCATACCAAATCCAGGCCATATCCCATGATCGATCTCTTTGCTCCATGACCAGCACCTGTCCCGTCGGGGCATCATCACCACCATCATCGGTCCCCTGCCCTCCGCCCCTTTCCCTCCACCACCTCCGAGCCGTCTTCTCCCCCGAGAAGGGAAGCCTCCGTCGAAAGCGCCGGCGGTTCCCCCGAGCAGCTCATCCGACCTGGGACATGGGCCTCGTCGACAAGACGCTGCTCCCGATCCCCCTCCTCGCCTCGTGCACGGCAATGACAAGGACGGCCGAGAAGGTAGCCCACAGGAACCACAGGAAGGCCGCGCTCGCCTGCAGCTCCCTGCACCTCTTCTCGTCGTTTGCGGATCCGAAGCCGATCCAGTGCCGGGGCAGCTTCGCATGGGGCAGGTCGCCGCAGTTGGGCGCGCGCAGGACGGCAGTGAGCGCGAGGCCGTCGATGAGGGAGAAGAGGACGACGGCGATGTAGCAGGGGATGAGGAGGACGGGGCGGGCGAGCGTGGAGATGAAGGCGGCGGCGAGGCCGAACAGGCCAACGAGCCAGGCAAGGACGGCGACGAACATGGTGAAATTGATGGTGCCCATGCGGCCGTTGACGTTGGTGGCGATGAGGTTGCCGGCGAGGGCTGTGACGAGCAGGGTCCATAGCAGGGCTAGGAGGAGGAGGACGAGGTAGCCTTTGTTTTCCATGGTGGGCGGGTGGGTGTGTGGGTGAAGAAAGACGTTTTCTGTCTGGCGGTTGGGAAGTTGTGGCTCTGGTGGGGGTTCAATCTTGAGGCTGGTGGAATGGATGGATGATGGTGCTGGCTTCAGGCTCCTGGATGCGACGTTGGGGGGGCGTGGTCGAACGGCTTCCTACCCGCAATAGCGAGGCGATGTTCGAAATGCTGGTGCGAAGAGTTGCCGAAGAAGAAAAACAACCAAAAGGAACAAGGATGCCAAGTGGGATTCTGGATGCTGTCTGTCGAAGTCTGGTACGTGTGTGTAGTATTTAGTTGTTCTGGTGTCGTATGATGAGCTGAAGAACGAGGCATGAGGCAGTGGTGGTTCACGGACGGGTAGATGGATCGAGAGTATCGAGAAGAGCGCACGGCCAGCAGTCAGCAACGAGCAGCGAAACGTCGACGAGCGCAACGACACCACGGGCAGGATTCATCATGGGGAGTGCTCCGTGCCCACCGCAGTGGTGGTTCCTGTCGCGGATCACTTGGTTGGAACTTGCCGAGAAACCAAATTCCTGTCGACAGAGCAACCGCGCGCGTGTTGGCTCCAGAGATGCGTTGATGGCACTTCCATCGAGGTAGAAATGCTGAGGTCTCACAGGCGCCTGAAGGGAAGGTACATACATCAGATCTAGTACCTTTGACCGGTCGACGTCCAGCAACTTCGTGCACAGCGGAAAGAAATTGAAGTGAAGCCGGTTGGAATGAACTGGCGATCTGGCATCTTCCCATCTCAGCAAGATGGAAGCTGCCAGTCGCACGAGCCGGACGCTCCTGCCCACCCCTCCGCGTCCTCTGGCTCGGCCGCGCCCAATGAAGTTGCAGGGGGTCACAAGGGCCCTGGAGGGAGGGTCGCACCTGCTTGTGATCGCCGGGCTTGCTCGAGTTCGCCGGCGGCTGCTGCCCAGTTGAAGCAGGTTCGACTGGCACCACTTGCCCTGTTTCATGGACACTGCGCTCTCGGCGCCTGGCCGGATTGCTCCTGCCGGGTCGTGATCGAGGACGCTGGACAGGGGAAGGTGCGGCCGAGGTGCGGGGGATGAGGTTGTCGCGTCCGGCGGCAGGCGCGAGGGAGGCAAGAACAGACAGACACTGAGTCATCCATTGAACTTCCAAGTTCTTCATGGCGGCGTCTTTCACGATGATCCATCTTTCTGTCCTCTTCCTCTCAGATCTGCATACCTACCCACAACAAGCGGGATCATGCGACACGGGCGTTGTCGATGTCGTTGTTGCGCTTGTTGCTCTCGTCATTCCTCTTGTTCCTGCCGCCTGGTGCCTGCACGGCACTTGCACCCTGGAGCGCCCTTCCCCGCGTCGTAATGTGCCCCTGGCCCGGCAGTTCGAACCCCCTGCCGCAACTCAGGGTTGTTGCATCTCGTCCGAGGGGCACCTTCAAGTTTCCGGGAGGGGCCCCTGGATCCTGGGTATTCAGGGGAATCGAGTCCTCTTGGACGAACCCATCCGACCTCAACTTCGAACCTCGCAAGCATCCAGCATCCAGCATTTCAAGATCCAGCATCAAGCACCTGATGCCCCCATGGACCTGCAGGTCATTCACGAGTGCAGGCGGATCATGGGAGCCTTGACGCTCCTTCAAGACCGGGCCTGGTGTCTGGTTTCATGCCAAATCTTTGTACAGAGTGCCGAACTTTCCTCCGCAACTGCAAAGACGACTACCTCTCAAGGGGCAGTACTGGTAGGCTATCAACATGGCTTGTACGGAGTACGGCAGCACGGAAATGTACGAGGATCAAAGGCCCCTCCCTCTGACCACCCCCTCATGGCATCGTATAGTCTCTGACTGGGGCGTAGGTGTTCTTCACATCGCGATCGAGATTCGCAAGGAGCAGGAGCTGAGCCGCCCCCCATGTGTCGAACGATGGTAAGCCGGCGGCCAGTGTCCTCCAGCAGCGGGGTGGCGACTTCCCCCCCCCCATGCCTGCAACGCCATACAGGAGAGTACGGAGCAGGGGGGATGAGTACGAGTACGGAGTACGACGAGGCCCGGGTCCCTCGCCGAGGAATCCCACGATCTTCCCGGCACGCGGTGCCGGACAGTGGCTCTTGTATTTGGGCCCGTCTCAATCGAGATGCCACACGACGCAGGCGAGCGGCGCTACTGCTCTCGATCGTGCAGCGACGCGCAGCGAGCGTCTCCGAACCTCGAAGGAGTGCAGCGGATGGCGACCGGATTCCTGGTACTCCGTCCGGAGCACCCCGTGCACGAGTGCACGAGCTGTCGCCCTCTGCGGCTAGTAAAGGGGGCGTGTGCATGGCTTACTTTGTTAGCCCTCTGCTGGCAAGCCCGTCGTCAGCAAGCTACGCGAGTAGGACGCGGGATGCGTTCAAGCCTCGTCGTGGCCGTACTGGTATTGGTACTGGTACTCGTACGAGTACGAGTACGGTACCGTGTCGAACTCTTGCGACCTACTACGGAGTATGCGCCGCCGGTACGGAGCACGAGTACTCCGCACTACTGGCGCATACCAGTACGGAGGGTTCCGTAGTCTGTACGGAGCACGGAGCTCAGATCCGCTTATACTCCGTACATACGGAGGGCCTCAGGGGTACTCCTCCGTATTTTCCTCCAACTCGCTCTCCGCATTCCGTCCACCCTCCATAAGGAACGAGTACGATATAGGGGCACATCTTCCCCCGTGGGAAACGATACATTCTCCTAATAGGGAAAGAGATTCGCGTGGGGAGAATGGTTTGGCAGACCCCGTCCGGTGATGCCGCACACCTTCTCGATGTGAGGACCGGCGCACGTCTCACGACGAGGAACCCTTGATCAAACTCGCGGCTGCTTCTCCGCGGCACGGAATCCCTCAGCGCAAAAGCTTCGCTTGAGAAAAATATACGGAGTTTCGCAGGTCCCTCTTTGAAGTACGGAGTAGCGCGGGAGCTTTCCCAAAACATGCTGATGAGAACGAACATCCAAGCAGATTCCATCACCTGAGCGTCGAGAAGGGCCAGGAGCTGCAGAGTCCCGAAGATGCAAGAAGAAGAAGGGACATTCCAATCAAGAAGGATAAGTGATCAAGATCTTGGCATCGATTGGTTGGACGAAGCAGATACACTGACACCCTGCTAGCAGGTCTGCCACTCCGGCCAGGCTCGAGGACAACTCAGAAGAAGCAAAGCCCCCCGCCTCCCTCCTTGCCACCTCCCTCTCGGCCTCGGGAAGTGGGGATGGGATTATGTACGGAGTACGGAGTACCAGTACTCGTACACCATTGCATGGAGAGCCCGAGTCAACGGGTGACCCGGGAACCCGGTTACTCGATCCCCCTCGCAAGGATTCAGGATACTGGGACGCGGGAGCCCCAGGGTCTTGCTCCCCCAGATATCCCTACCCGAGGCGCCCTGGGCTCAAAAGCAAGCCTGGCGGCCTGGCGGCCTGGCGAACATTATTGGCCAAGCATGACGGACTTGCTTAGGCATGGATAGCCGATCATATCGATCTGTGTCTCCGTGCTCATAGAGGTGATGGATGGCACTGCGAAAACGAGGACTTTGTCCATTCTGGCCAAACTTGCGAATACCCGCGGGCTTAAGATTATTCCACAATCGGCCCCGAACCTGGAGGTGCAGTTTCACTGCGGCAGACGGGGCGCGTTGCTGCTTGTTTTACCCCTGTGCCTGTGCTGTTCACGGAGTGTGCTCGTCAATCCCGACGCATCTCCGCTGCGGCTTCTCATGGCAAAAAGGGGGATAATTAAACCCTTTTCATCCTATTACCCCCTTCGCTTCGAGTTCCTCTGCGCTACGGAGTAGATAATCTGATCTTAGGAGGCATGAGATTGCGGTGACGAAGCACGGAGGAGCAGTGACTTCGTACTAAGCTCTATGAGCGCTCGTCTGAGTAAAGGAAGGGCCCGATCTCTGCATGGCCAGATGACCCCCATCTTAGCCCACCGTTTCGTGGCAAGCATGCAACCGCACAAAGTACCCCGTGCCTCGTTCTGACAGGACCATGGCCCAGAGTCTAAGAAGGCAGTCTGACAGAGAGCGCAGCCTCCTCTGCTCTGTA
The DNA here is from genome assembly GCA_003055185.1 of Escovopsis sp. TC. NCBI lineage: Eukaryota > Fungi > Ascomycota > Sordariomycetes > Hypocreales > Hypocreaceae > Escovopsis > Escovopsis sp. TC. Next base: position 150,989 of record NIGD01000002.1, read on the forward strand.
TGAGAGGAGGCAGTCATAAGGGGGGAAGGGAGAGAGGGGTGGCGGAGGGCGCTGCAGCGGGAGCAGATACCAGGCACTCCGTGTTCCGAACGTACATGAAGAGGCAGAATACCTCGCAGGAGCTCCATACTGGAACATGCTAGAAGGATTGGGCGACCTTCCTCCTTTGTTAGGAGATATATTGCATGACGATGTTGATGACGAACGATGGAAGGGAGTAGAGGGGGGGGGGATAGATGGAACGGGAAGTACTCCGTAGAAGGAGGGGGGGTTGAGGCTAGGGTTGCAGGGTTACTACTAGTACTGGTAGTCTGTGGTGGGAGCCCGCTCATGACGTTACGGAAGCCGGGGATCTGGATTGTGACACATGGTTCAGAGAACAGTGCTTTGCTCTATATCGGGCAGGACGATCACGAGTATGTACGAGGACGAGTATGGGCATACGGAATAGAAGAGATCACAATGCTTCCGGGTTGATAGTACGGTAATAGCGCGAGCACGGGCTGCCGAGGGGGCGAGACGTGTTGATGGATGGGGATGTTGGCGGAATGACGATGGCTTGCAGGCTTCAAGAAAAGGTCTGGTTCCCAGAGAACACCGTACACAAGTAGGATTTCGTGCCTCGGCTGTACTTGGACTGGACGTATGGAGGGTTCGTAATCGTGCTTTGTTTGGGTAAGGGAGGACGAAGTCAAGACCCCATGATGGTTTGACTTGGGAGCAAGCAGTGCGATATCCGACAGCGTCTAGGCGCGAGACAAAAGGGGGAACCCTGCCGTTGGATGTAGGTTCAACCCGTCTGTGTTTCGAGATGCAGGAGGAGGGTATTTGGAATATTCCGTGGAGCCGTGGGAGATTGATCCACGAGTTCCTCTGTACTCGGTATGATCATCACCGAGTGGTCCATACGAAGGTGTCGTCCCTCCACCATCATCTGGGGTGCCTGAGTACTCCGTACTCCGTAATACGGAGTGCACCTCGCGGTGCTGCCAACTCACTCACGAGAACTGCGCGGGCAAGCAGAACGACCGGTCGTCTTGCCAGCGGTCGAGCATCCTTCCCCTCCGTCGGGGGCTTACCAGGAGACTACTACTCCGTACTTGGACCAGAGGGGGGCAAGACGGCGAGTGAGGCTTCTCATGGATGAAGCCTCTTCATCGATCGAAGGATGCGGACGAGCGCCGGGCAGAAACCTTATGCGTCGCAGCCGCCAAGGCCGGAAAGGCAGGCCGAGGAGATGGCACATTTCCCGTCTTCCGTACGACCAGCAAGACGCCTGCAGCTCCCGCTCTCCCTCTGCCTCTCCCTCCGTCGACCCCCTCTGTCCACTCCCTCCCAGCATCAACAGGGCATCCATCACCACCGCCCGAGCACCCGCTCGTCCCTTGGTATGCAGAGGACGGATGATAGTTGACGACACGGCGGAGGTGCGATAGCCGATGCTGATCCCGTGATGGCGGTCCCCCGGCATTGTCGGGTGGGGGGGGAAGGAGCAGCTACGGAGTACTCGTCCATATACTCCGTACTGGTAAGGGGGGAGAACCACGATCCCGAGGCGGGCCCATCCATGGGCGAGTGCGTGAGACGTGGGTTGTTCCGGACGAGGGGCCATCCCGGCCACAAACACCCCCAACAACCCAAGCGTCTGGTAAGCTTTTTCTTGGCTTACCAGGGCGACGGTGCCATGGAGGGAAACCTTGGTTCTGGGACTGCGTGTACCGGTACTCCGTACGGAGGATATGCTTCCATGGCGGATTCGACCTGTACTCGTACTCGTCCTCGTACTGTAAGGAGTGTCCACGCTTTCTTGAGGGCAAAGTGAGAATCCGGGTCAGAGTAGCCCGTACAGTGTATGGAGGAGTACTCCGCACATCGGATGGGAACTGAGCTCACGAGTGCGGTATGGAGCAGAATTCATACCCCCATGAGTACTCCGTACACCCCATAGTACGAGAATTCCGTACTGGCAAAGGGGACTTCCTCCCTTGTTTTTCTTCCAAGCGTTGTGACACGCCCCCCTTTTTGCTTTTGTTTTGTTTTGTTTTGCTTCTTCTCCTGCACGCAATCCCGTGCGTACTCGTACTCGTACAAGTACGAGTATGTGCTCCGTGCTCCGTGCTCCGTACCGTGATGCCCACACAGACATCCCCCCCCCCCCCCCCCCCTGCTCTTGCGCCCTGGCCACGAGCACACGATAGTCGAGAGTCTCTCCCCGTTACCCAGCAGTCGCACAGAGTACTCGTACCGACTACGGAGTAGTTGGCCAAGCTCCACGCTCCAAGGGGGGAGTGTAGAGCTCCCTTAGGGGTCCGTCGTCTCGGAGCTTGAGTCTCGCAGAGGGTGGCCGTATCTCCGAGACGATGCTGGCACTGTACGGGCTAAACCTCAGGGAGCATCTTTTGCCAAACGGCGCAACGGTGATCGGAGGACTTGTGAGGGGCGTTTCTGCACGGAGTACTCCGTATTCCGTACTCCGTACTCCGTACTCCTTACTCGGACGGTCTTTCGTACTCGTACCGGAACGGAGTCCTTGCTCCTCTCATAGGAGTGAGGGAGTCCATCTTCTTTTCCCCTCTGGGCTTTGTTGTCGCTTTTCATCCCATCTCCTCGTGAGCGTACTATACGCCTATCTTCGAAGGGCATTTGTACCTGTACTCGTAGGAGTCCAAGTACGGAATGGTGCTCCGCACTCCGCACGAGTACTCGTACTCTGTCTGTCGCCCTCTCGTCGCTTTTTGTTTGCTTTTCTCTTCCTCTGCGTTGTCTTGGTTGTCTGTGTGCCCCGTGGACCGGTCTCCCGGATCTCTCATGCGCAGGGAAGACGTATGCGAGGCATCATGAGCCTCTTACTCGTATTGTCCCTGCTCTGTTGCTTCCCTGTCCCTTGTTCCTCTCCTCCGGCCGCGCCCCCCCCCAACTCTTTGACGGCCGGGTCTCTGGTGCGGGCGAGGGCGCGGGCGAGTTGGGGTGTCGGAGTTGTGTGTGTATCCGAGCTCGGCGCTGCGTTCGAAGGACTCCATTTTCCGGAAGGGTGGACGTCCTCGTCGCAGGCGTGCACGGATGCAGGAGAACCTTAACTCTCTGTGCAAACCGCTCCAGGGTCCTTGGAGATCGCTCGCCCTCGACATCTGGCACCCATCTGCGAGTGTCCCGACCTCCGTTCTCTGCAGGCAGCAATCCGTTGCCCTGGCATACTGCGTGATGGAGCATCGTCTGCTCCGTGGATTCCGCCTCTGCCAAGGGTGAGGGGGCGAAGAGAGAAGGGCCCCTGACCTGCCGTGTCCGGGGCTTTCGACGGGCCGGACGGCATATATCAGCTCCGGATTTTGATCCTGTACTGGCAGCAGCTGAGCCAAGGCCAGGGTATTGTGCTTTTTTGTGGGCCCCGTCGTCTTTGGATCCAGGATTCCGTGCTCCGTGGGCCATCACGACCTCTCCAAAACCTGCTCTAGGCGGCAGTCCGAGCGAGTCTGGCGGCGAGAAGAGCTCCATCTGAGAAATGATACGGAGGATTCCGCACTCCGCGTCTTGTGGACTGGACTCACGCACGGAAATCGTGTTCCGTACTCCGTGCCCCGCGCAGCCCGTCGCCCCTCTTCCCCCTTCCCCCCATGACCCCTTTCTCCGTCACGGTCTTTGAGTTTGCTGGAACCCAGACTACGCAGCTGGCGCGGCATTGGTACGAGTACTGGTACGGAGAGCGTGCAGCAAATTCGTCCGTCTCGTTGCCAGACTTTGGCAGACCATGCCGGAATGGGTATTTGTAGCTGCTAATCGCACTTCTTCTCATGCACGCCTGGCCGAGCGATACGAGGAGAGCGAATGGGCGAGTGTTCTGGGCCGTGGTGGTCCTGACTTCGGGATCGATCTCGGCAAGGCTGTTGACACGGTGCCGGGTGCTCGGGGCAAGCCGTTCAGAGCAATGACGCGAGGGACAGAGATTGTGCGAAATTCTCCATGCTCGAGACCGTACGAGTATGTGTACTCGTACGGTACAGTGGAGGATGGAGTATGGGGCGTGTTTCGTCGATTTGGTTTTCCGAGGACGCTACTCCGTACATGATTCCGAGTCGACTCAGGTGAGATCCCTGCCGCGGTGTCGAGCGGAGGGGTGTGCGCGCATAAGGCGAGAATGGGGGACACATCCATCCATCCGTGGACGGTGCTTCACGAGTCTCGCACCCAGAGCTTGCCCATAGGTACGGAGTACCACTAAAGAACACTTCCTGTGTACCGCATTCGCGTGGGGCACTCCGTGCGAAGATGGCTGCCGTACTCCGTACTCTGTGCTCCGTACGGAGGACTCCGCACATGCTTCGTGCCCTGTACCCGTACGGAGTATATGTATGATGGTTCGAGGCGTATAGGATGTGCTCGTGCTCGTATTCGTACAGGTACTCGTGCTCTGCGAGATGTGCAGCAGCTCCGTGTCCTGATTTGCGACGACGACTAAGCATAGGGACTCGCAGCTGCTGCAGGCAGCTGGGGGCCGACGGCCGGCTGTGTGTATGGTTTGGGGCGGTTCTGGCGTGGCCGACATCCGTGAGACGTGAGAGGACCGCGTTCCCCAGACGCACCGGACCCCGTGCCAGTGCTCAGATAGAAGGCAGACCCTGCGTCGAGAGGTTGGCGGCGGCAAAGACGGGCATGTCGCTGATCGTGCCAAGTCCAACACAACATGCTTGATATGCCGTCAGCCTGCGAACTTCAAGGCACGTACTCTGTACGGAGTAGAGAGTACATGTACGGAGTAGCACAGAATGCCATGGCTTGTTGAGGGGAGGGGGGGGCTGCCAACAGAGACCTCTGCCTTACCTCTGTGCTCGGGCCTTGTCCTGAGAAACGGTTCGCACATTCTCGACATCCTCGTCACATCCGCAGCAGCCCTTCAAGAGAGCTTCCTCCGAGCTCGACGTCTTGTGTCTCCGTGGATCGAGGACACAATGGAGAGACAATGGAGAGGAGGACGTCGTCGAGGAGGAGGAGGAGGAGGAATATGGGCGAACCGGCGATGACTCTGTGCTGTCCTCGAAAAGGAACGAGCCAATCAGCGTCTTGATTACGGCTACGTCTCTGATAGGCCGATTAGCTCAGCAAAGCAGCCCCCAATCAGGTTAGCTTCATCTTGCATTGGGATCCAATCAGAGATCGCCCGTGTCTTACATAATCTCGGTCCCGGCTGCCCCTTCCTCACCATCGTCGTCGATCTTCAACCTCATCTCCTCCTCCTCCTCCTCCTCCTACTTTCTTCCCCTTCTTCTTCTTCTTCTTCTTCTTCCCATAGTCCTTCTTCTGCTTCTTGATCTCTTTACTCTTTCTCCCTGCCCCCCTTCTTCTTGGATTTTGCCGTTTACTGGAGTACTCTCCCATCCTCCCTACTGGCACGTGTCGCAGATGATGGGCTCCCTGCCGTACACAACAAGCCCTCGGCAGGCGTGGAAGCCGTTGTGGGGGGCCGAGGGCCGTGAGGCATGCATTCGATATACGGAGTCCTCGTACGAGTACGAGTACGAGTACGAGTACGAAGACAATCGTGGGGTGTTCACTCTCGCACGATTACGGCCGCACTCGTGCCGGTAGGAGATGAAGAGCCTGACGGCACGAAGCATGCAAGGATGCATGGGGGTGTCACATCGTGCAGGAACACACTTATTCTTTTGGAACAGGTCAGAGAAGGAGTCTCGAAAAATCCAACGAACAATGCACGTCCGCTGACCCGCCCCCGGCATTCTCCAGGCAGTGATGACAACGACCAGGGTCAGTCGCATGTCCGCATGCCAGTACGGACTACTCGTACTCGTACTCGTACTCGTATGAGCACTCCGTAGGATGCCAACATCTCTCGAGCCAATTCGTCACTCGACCAGGAGTGCGAAAAACGAGCCCTCGAGCACTCCGCAGGATTCCTCGACGCGGCTACCTCTTACTGGAATCCGCGCCATCCTCGCGGCGGAGCTTGACGCCAGGAGAGAAACCTGACGCCAAAGTCATCGCCGCTGCGACCCAGCTCGCCCAGGGTTTTCGCGACTTCGCCTAGTGCATCTCCGCCGCCAGAGTGGGGTTCACGTCAGAAGGCCCCTCTGGCCATGACCGTGAGAGCGGCATTGCGGCATCCTCGTGCCGTATACGGAGTAGCTCCAGTGCGACAACAGTGGAAAGAAAAAAGGAACGCCTTTTTCATCCCAACACTGTGAGGCTCTAGACGCGAACGGCGAAGCATCTCAAACGACGGTCACGGCTGGGGCCCAGACACAAAAAGAAAACATGCGTCTTCGAAGAAGAAAACAACACGGCTAGCACGCGCCTTCGACGACTGCACCCCCCCATCCAGTGCGTTCCTCATGGAGTGTGAAAGGCCTCGACCGAGACTGGTGTCTGTCTGTGTCTGTGTGTCTATGAGTTTGCGCGTCTGTCTGCGTGTGTGGGGGGGGGGGAGAGGGAAGATGGGGGTGGAAGGGGGGGAGGGTTGAGAGGAGGGACGAGAGAAGCTGAGAGAGGAAAGAAAGAGGGGAGGTGGAGGAGCAGAGATTTCTCAAAACTCGGCGATTGCTGCCCCTGGACTTTACAGGCTGGTCGAGAGCGCACCCGAAGACCCCTTGTGTCCATCCGGCTTTTGTTTGCTCGGGGTGACAAGGAGAGACGAGCTCGTCTGGCTGCTTTCTAGGCGGACCTCCCGCCTGTCATCTTGGCCTGGAGGATGCCCTTTTCCCGTGCCGAACGGATTGAGATGGTGAGAACGGCCATCGGACCCTCCCGGACCCCCGGACTAACCAGGGGCTTCTACTCCGTGCTCGTACTCGTACGAGTACGCTTCATTGACTAGTTCTTGCTGGCCGTCTCGCACCACAAGTACGGAGTACAAGTCATAGCAAACCGCCGACTCAGGTTCCAGGTCGTGCATACGCCCTCTCTTTCTAGGGAGCAGAAGCGGGTTCGCGAACGTGCGCACACATGCTTTCCACCCCCTGGCCCGGAGGCATCGGCAGGATACGATTTCTCAGCGATGTGAGTCTCGACAAAAGACATGGGAAAGAAGAAGGCTCGCCGGGCCGGTCGAGGATCCACCAAGGCGTCGACGACTCCGCATCCGACCTTGGACCTGCTCCGCCCGCTCCACACAGTTGCCGAGGACGAGCTCCACAACGGCGTCTCCAGTGGGAGCATTGCAAAGCCACCAATGGGACGGCAAGAAGGCCAATGTGCGCCGCAACTTGTGCCGGAAAAACCGCTTTCGCTCCGTGGCGGACGCGCAAACGAGCGATGTCCCAATCCTCCGCCGATCGTGGACAGAAACGGCGACGGCGCACCCGTGGCGGGCCAAGTCTGGCCTGATTTTGGGCTTCTTGGACCCTGATCCGGCATGGGCGGCTCGGACGACTCAAGAAGGGCCAGAGGGGCCAGAGGGACCAGAGGTGCCTGGGGAGGCCATTCCCGACTCGATCAAGCACGAGTCCGATTTGTCACCTTCCTGTTTAGCTCGCATGTCCTTGCATAGCGGCCCATTCGTTTTCGTTGTACGGAGTACGGAGTCCTCCTTACTCCGTACGATTCTTGATTCTCTTTCGCATCGAAAGCCTGTTGTTCGACTTCCCCTGAGTACGAAGATGCCATGCTCCGTGCGAGGTGTCTGGACAACGTACGGAACTTCGCCCTCGGACGTTCTATCGAACCCTCGCGAGCTCGACCACCGTGGAACTTGCTACACGGAACAAGAAGATCGCCCACATCGCCATCCCCGCGACCTCTCTCGGCTTGTCATATCCCTCTCCACCAGTCTATCTGTCTATCAGTCCACCAGCTACATGTGCTCCCTAATTAGACACTGACTATCATGCCGAGACGTCATCCAACACCCCCGTCCCGGTCCGAGATGCCGATATCCCCCCCTTGTACTCCGTACTCCGTACGGAGTGTGTATTCCTCTCCCACCTGCAGTCCTCGCTACTTCTCGGAAAGTCAGCAATGGGCTTCTCCAGGGGCCCCGCCTTGGATCGAGCGATGAATGCAGAATGAAGGGAGACGGCCATGGCTGGCAGTTGAGGGCCCGGGATTTTCTACCACTGGTACTCGTACGAAAATTCTACCGAGTCGTCCAGCAGCGCAGAGGGAGAATCTCGGAAATCCCCAGAATGGCCGTCAATGCTTCGGGTCACGGCCATCGTGATGCTCCCACGATCCTCCGAACGAGCACTCGCTACGCCCTACGCTCTACTCCGGACCTGCGATGGAAATAAAGTTTTGTCAACGTGGGGGCTCTCGAGAAGACACGGCATGACTTGACTAAGTCCCAGCCGCATCGCGCCTTGGATTTCCTTTTTCCTCCCTCATCCCTCCCCGATCTCATTGCGCGGAATAGAGTTCAAACGTCTGCCTGGCGCAGCGTCGCGATCGAGGTGCAGCATTCCTACTCTGTATACGGAGAACGGAGTACTACTTGGGCTGCGGCGCCGTGGGTTGGCTTGGGTACTCGTACGGAACGCGCACAAAGAGCACGATCGTACGAGTGCTACGGAGTACTCCGTACCCCGTACGTACTCGTACTCGTACGAGCACGACGATGTACGAGTACGGATGCTTCTTCGTCCGTACCTAATGCATGTGCCAGGCCGGCCAGGACGGAGCGCCGGTGGGTCCAGATTCTTTGCAAGCGCGCAGGAGGCCGGGGGCGGAAGGAAACCCAAATGGTCATATATCAACACATGCGTGTTGTGCGTGGGCGTGGGCGTGGGTGGCCAAGATCCCGTGTTCGTACTCGTACGAGTACGAGTACATACGGCACCGCATGGATATGCAGACGACCATCTCGATTCGAGTTACGAAGTACTCTACACGGCACGATGACTCCATCTGGTGCCATACACTAACATACCGTGCATCGGCGCCCGTGAAGAAAAGGGGGCCCGGGGCGAGAGTCAGGGCTGGCGCATTGCGCGATGTGCGAGGAGGGGGATGATCGAGCCAAGAAGAAAAGGGGCCCGAACGAGCGAATCGCGCGCAAGCCGCGGATCGGGAGCGGAAGTGCCCTAGAAGACAGGAGGAAGGTCCGGCAACCCGGAGTTGTCGGCGATATGATGGATCTACGGAGGCCAAGCACGAATGCGAAACGAGGAGAGAACCTTTCGCACGCCAGAAGATGGTGCAGTCCCGTTGGCAGAGATGCCTATCGATGTGCACGGAGGGCGGAGCACGGCTGACGAGGGACGGGCCACGGGGCATGGAACGGTCTATGGAAGGCGTTTATTCCCTATAGACTTGGTATGCAACCTGCAATCTCCCTTCTAGAAAGCTGCTGATATGCGCAGGGACCTTCCGTTTGGGGATCGAGAGCTGCAAGACATCCATCACCAGGGAGGCGTTGTACGGGACTTCGACTGACACATGAAGACCTTGGAAGATGGGAAAGTGTCAGCGTCATCTCCGCCCGGAGAACGGAGAACAAAGTGCTCCGTACGTCACTTGTCCTCCGAGCGGTCCAATCCTTGGCATGGAAGATGAGAGGCCGGGCAATGGCTTTCCTCCAACCTTGAACGTGTTGGATGATTATTGATCTTGCGACTCGAGGACCCGTGCAACTCGTCGAGTCTATCACCGCCCCCCTCCCCCCCTCCCACCCACCTCCCCCTTTCACTGCGCATCTTGGACCACTCTACGGAGTACGGATTACGGCGTGGATAGGGTCGAGGTGGGAGGGCGGAGGAGAGAGAAAAAAAAAGAAAAGAAGAGAACTCCGAGGAAGCAGAATCATCGTATGATTTCGTGAAAGAGGGGGGAGACGAAAGGCAGGATGGCGGTCAGACTTTGGGAGTTGGGATGACGAGGCGCGAGTAGGTGGCAGGAGAGGCGGCAGGATCGTCTGAAGGCAGCCAAATAAAACAGAACCCCTTCCCCCCTTTTCAAAGACGAAAAAAGGAAAAAAAAAAAGAAAAAGGAAAAGAAAAAAGAAAGCAGGATCAAAGCAAAAGAAAATGATCAAGACAAAAGATAATCATTGATGGGACAAGCAAGGCGAGGAGACAGAAATGAGGAGAAGAAGAAGAAGAAACCAAACAAAGGAAGGGGAAGTCGTTTGCGCGGGGGTTCTCGCTTTCCCTTCCGCTGCGACGTGGCTGCTGGCCGTTCTCATGAGCAGATGGCCAGGCGTGCTCTACGAGTGATCCAACGGCCCGGAGAAGGAAGGAGAAGGAAAGAAAAGAAGTAATCGGTGCTTTTGTCGAGCGAGATGGGATGAAATGCGAGCGGGCACGCGTAGGAGTACTCGTGCTTTGTATGACTCCAGCCGATGATGATTGCGTTGCCGAGAAGGGGGGAAAGGGTAAGGGGTTTGGGATGGGGAATGGAGAGTTCGATTAAGGGTTGGGTGGCAACTTGGAAATGGGGGAAATGGGGGGAAAATTCGATCGAAGTAGGTTCTTGGGGAGGCTATCACACGAGGGAGGGCATGCAAGGTCATTCGTTTCTGTTGTTGTGAAGGTCGACCGTGGGTTCTGCTGGATGTTGGGAGGAGAGTCTGGAGGGGCTTGAAAGGGGATGAAGGAGGGAGGTCGTTGGATGGGAGGATCCATGAGAGCAGGCTTCTAGAAAGGTCTGATGGGTTACCGTGATGGGCAAGGCGTGGCTGAGACGATGGGTGCTCTACGGGGTGCTCCCTCCTCCACAGGGAATTCTTCCTACTTCCTACGGAGTGCGGAGTACGGATCACAGAGGAGGGAGTACTACTCCGTAAAGGGGGCAAAGAACGGGATGAGGGGACGGGATGGTGAATGAGGGGATGCCCTGGGACGGCCTGCTCTGGGAAAGGCTTCCCAGGAGCGCGTCTCGAGGAAAGACTCCTTGGGGACAGGATGATGAGTTCCGCGGAGGAGGTACGATGACGAGTGCGAGGACCGGTATCTGGCTGCTTGAGCTCTTGATACGTCGCATGCTGGATTCTGTGTCTGACACTCCGTGCACTCGCAGGACTCCCGATCTGTCCGTCAGTCAGGGCATCAGCACCATCCATGAATTCGGCTTCGAGCTAGGATCCCATCCACACAAGCGCCACTTGTTGCGGACTATGGACGACTCTACGCTGGTCGTACCGCATTCCCGCTCTGCTCGACGCGAAGGTCAGATGCCAGTGGGGGGCACGCAAGCGAGGGTCCGCAGGCATTGGTCCAGCAAATCTTTCACAAGGACGAGGACGAGGACGAGCACGAGCACGAGGACGAGAACGAGAACGAGGACGAGTACGAGTCCTCGCACCAGTCACCCCACGTCAAGTTCTCGTGCGCTTGCCTCGATGGACAGGTATGGAGTCCGGAGTACGAGATGAGCAGCGAGCAACAGGGGGCAGGACGGGTATATCCACCCAACTGCTAGGAGTACCGGTACGTACTCCCACGGCTTTCTACTTCGTACGGAGTACGGAGTAGTAGTTTTCGAACTTCTTGTGAGGGGTCGTCGGACGGAATACGGAGTACGGAGTACGGAGTACGTGTGGTCGTATTCGTGCGGTCGAGTACCGGCCCGCCGAAGCCGTCGCGGCAGCTGCCCCCGCGAAGCCGAAGCGCCGGGGTGACGAAAGATGCCTGAATTGTCTAGCACCGAATTCCTCGTCCGGTCTTGTTACTGGCTGGGCGCGTCGCTGGCGCGCGGGCGGGGCGGAAGAAGGAAGCACAAAAAGAGGAAGAAGCGATGCGCTTGCACTCGGACGGTGGGGGGCAGGATGGAGGACTGGTGGGATGTTTGGGACATTGCGGGATCAGGGGATTCGAGGATTGGAGAGCGTAGCGTTTCACGGAGCACGGCGAGGCTCGTGTGCCGGGGGGACTCCGGCTGTGATGGATCTGTGTGGGTTTGGACGACCGTGTAAGACCGGGAGTGCTCGATTCAGGAGACGGAGGATGAGGATGGGGGATGGGATGTTGCAGCGATCGGGGTAAGCCGGGATGGGGGATGGAACGTGATGGACGTGATGGAGGATGGACAGGTTGGGAGGTGGACGTGATGGACGCGTTGGAGGATGGACAGGAGGGTTGGATGGACAAGATGGAGAGGATGAGGATGGTGAGGATGGTGATGGTGAGGATGGTGAGGATGGTGAGGATGGCGAGTTAGCCAGCAGACGCCGAGCAGACAGACTCATCGTCCCTCATACTCCGTACAGCGTACAGGGAGAGCACGCACACACACAGCCATAGACACCCTCAGCACAGCACAGCACAGCACTCCCCAGCCGACCAGCTCCAACAAGGACAGCTTCATTCCTGATCGGGACGGCTCGCGAGCATTCCCCTTCCGTACTCCGTCCATGTGCTCCATCCTCGGTGCCCCGTACTCGTACTCGTACCTGCAGCTCGTCCTCGCACCGGTATGCATCTCCAGGTCTAGGCCCGGCGTCCGCAGAGCCCGTCCAGACAGGTATGGTACAGAGTGGTACAGAGTGGTACGGAGTGGTACGGAGTAGTACGGAGTATGCGGAGCACGTTCTTGCTCTGCATGGCCCCGGACTGGGCGTGCGTTTGTGCGCGATGGGCGAGGGCGAGCTGGATCACATGGCTGTCGTGAGGGGGATTCACATGGGAAGGACAGGCTCGCGGCTCACGGACTGGGCAGAGCACAGCAGAGCACAGCAGAGCAGAGGCCGGCAGGGGAGTAGAGTAGAGTCATGAAGTATGAGTATAGCAAAAGGTATCATCGCTCAGTGCTCCGTACATAGATCCTCGTGTCCGATATGCCGCCGTCCATGCAAATCAACTCCAAAGGAAAAACACCCCGCGCGCAGAATGTGTCCCCCCCCCTTATTATTGTACTCCGTACCAGTATATGCAGAGCACAAGAATCCCACAGCTGAGTAGCAATCATGATGAGGAGGGGAAGTGAATCGTCCTCTCTCTCTCCTCGTCCTCCCGCCGGCGCTGCGGATATCAAACTCAAATTCCAGCGCTAGGCCGCTTTCCCATCGTCAGGACCTCCCCAGTCCGAGTCCTGCTTGCGTCGCGGCTCGCTCGTCCCCTTTCGGCACCGGGGGGGGGGGGGGGGGGGGGGGGGGGTCAAGCCCCGTGACACGAGTAATGCGCGCGCTCCTTGCACTCATCCCATGCTTTTGTTTGTCTCTCTCTCTCTCTCTCTCGTCCTTCTTTTGCCTCCTTCTTCCTGGGTCCTGCGGATCGACGCCGCGTGGGAGCTTGGAAGCGGAGGGCTGCATCCATTGTCCCGAGGGCGGGGGGAAGGTGGCCTGGGGGCGGACAGGTCGTCGTGGGCCGTCTTGGCGCGTGGCGGTTTCTGGCTGCGCGGTGGCTGGCTCTCCTGTCCTGGTCCCGCGTGCTCTTGGAACTCGTGTTCCCTCAGGCAGTGGGCAGTGGGAAAAGGCAGGGGGACCGGTTCGTGGATCGCAAATTGCGTCTTCATCTCTGTGGTATCAGCCCTTGCCTCGAGGAAGAGCCTCGTAGACGGAGAGGAGGTCGGAGATGAAGAGCAGAGATCTTAGACCGAGAGGGGAGTGGTCGACGAAGCGAGGTTAGGCCCGTCCCCGGAAGATGAACGTCTTTTTTTTTTTTTTCCTGTTCCTTTTTTTCTGCTGCTCATTCTCGCCGCGGCTCTCTTCAAGCCCTGGCGTTGTCCCAGTAGCGCTTCCGCGCGCTCTGGGCCTTGACGTCCCCGACGAAGCGGTGCTGGAAGAAGTTGAAGACGGCAAACTCGTGGCGGCTCATGACGTACGAGTCCGGCTGGTCCTCGACGCGCCGCCAGATCTCGCCGAGCGCCGCATCCAGCAGCTTGCGCACCGTCGGGTCCGACGCGCCGTCGGGGCTCTCCCGCGCAATCTCGAGCGCCTGCGCGACGGCCGCCTCCTGCCTGAGCCGCTCCTTGTCCGCCATCTCGCGCACGGGGCTGGGGCTGCCGCTGATGCTGCCGCTGCTGCTGCCGCTGCTGCTGATGCTGCTCACGGATCCGTGGTGGCCGTGGTGGCCGTGGTGCTGCGGGTGGTGATGGTGGTGGTGGTGGTGGTGGAGGTGGTGAGGCTGGCTGTGGGCTTGGGGAAGGGAGTGAGGGTGGGGGTGGGGGTGAGGGTGAGGGTGAGGCTGGTGGTGGCCCCAGGAGGAGGGAAGTGCGGGCTCGCCAACGCTCGAAGCTGGAGACGGGGGCTGGCGGTGGGGCATGGGGAGGACGTTGGCGGAGTGGTGGATGAAGGGTGTGTAGTAGACGGGGAGAGGAAGCGGGATCGGGGGAAGTTGGTAGTGTTGGATCTCAGAAGGATGAATCGACAGCATTGTTGGAGGAGGAGGGGGGGGGGGAAAGGGAAGGGGAGAGAGATAGATCTTCCGCGAGGGAGATGGGACTGGCTATCTATATAGATGAGGGGGGAGGGGGGGGGGGGG
>NIGD01000002.1:179990-190006 GCA_003055185.1 Escovopsis sp. TC
AGGGGGGGGGGGGGGGCGGGAAGTTTTCAAACAAAGAAGAAAAACGGCAAAGACAAAAAAAAAAGGGGCAGCGACATCAGAAAGGCACTTGTCACGTACTGGCTTCTTCTTGGTTCCGCTCGCGGGCCTGCTCGACCCCCCACCCCACCTGGCCGTCTCCCTGCGCATCCTCGCCGAGCCCAGGGCCGCTCTCGCTCGAGCCCCTGACCCGGTGCCAGAGGCTGGCCGTCGCGGTGCGCACCGACTCGGGCACGACGCGGCTCACGCCCGAGACGATGTAGTGCTCCAGCTGGCCTGTCCTCGACTGTCAGTGACGAAACCAGACGAGGGAAAAAAAAAACAGGAGGAGGGAAAGCCCCAAAGCCAAGACAAAGGGGGGGCCTCGCCCTGAAAGCAGGGAATTCTCCAAAAAAAGAAAGAGGGAGCCAAGGGAGGGTGGAGGGGAAAAGGGGATGCACCAAGGCGCTGGGGGCCTCGACATACCGATCCGTTCTGTCCCGACGATCCGCACGAGCAGGAAGCAAAAGGGGAAGTCGAGCACGCTGAGGCCGAGGTAGACGCCCACGGCCGCCCATCCATACTCCTTGGACAGCTTCTTGAGCCGCGCGCTCAGCGAGAGACTCTCCTCCTGCGCCTTTCTCGCGGCATGACCACCCCTACCACTGCTGCTGCTGCTGCTGCTGCTGCTGCTGCCGCCGTGTCTCCACGCCGAGAAGCGAAACCCGCGGCGTTGCGGGGGTCTTCCTGCCTGGACGAGTCTCCGCGCGAGACTGCCGCCGCTGCGGGCACCACCGCCCTTGCTCCATGGCGACGCGCCCTGCCGGACGTGGAGCAGGGCATGCGTCCATCTCGTGTGGTCGGTCGTTGTCGTGGTCGTGGTCGTGGTCGTGGTCGTGGTCGTCGCGAAGGGCCGGCTGGATGGTCTTGGGCGTGCGGCTGGCGCCTCGAGGGCGGGGGTGAAGAGCCGCTGGGCGGTGGAGCGCCATGAGGGCGCGAGAGGGGCCTGCGCCGCGACTCGGAGGCACGGCTGCATCGTGCTCCTCTGGCGTGTGCTTCTGTGTCTCTTTGGTTTTCCTGGCTTTCCTCTCCTCTTTGTCCACTCCCCGGAGATTCCTCCTCTTTTCTCCCCCTCTTGCCTCGTGTGAGGGTTCTGCGAGGGTTCTGTCCAGGCTGCGGCTCTGTCCTTGCGATGCTTCGTGGCGCGCTTGGAGATGTATATCGTCTGTCGGTATGCTGTGGTCGTGCTCGAAGACGTCGGGGGATGGATGGAAGAAGGGAGGAAAGAGGAGATGCAGGGCTCGCGGGCCTGCGTCGGACCTCGGGCTCGTCGTTTGCGCTGCGCGGATCGTGATCGTGATGCACAGCAACGGTGTGGACTCCGTGGTGATGGGTAGATGTACTAGTAGTCGTAGGAGTCGTGGGAGTCGTGGGAGTCGTGGGAGTCGTAGGAGTCGCAGCGATCGTGATACGAATCGATGCAAAGACTCGCCCTCGTACGAAGGGGCAGTGCTACTATCGGGGTCCGGCGCGAGGAATGGATCGAACTCGCAATGGGAGAAGAAAGGGGGGGGAGTGGGTGGTTGAGGCAAGATGGAAATTTGGAAAGATTTCCATCGGTACGGAGAGGTAGTAGTACGTATGTACGGAGTACTCCGTACCTACTCGTACTATCGTGGAGCAGCAAGATCACGGGATTTTTCCCTGCGCGATGTCGTCGTCCGCCAACTTGGGGGAAAATCCAGGCAGGGCCTCCATTGGATTTTCTGCAGCTGCGTCACAGCCAATTGCATGGAGGGATCGAGCTCCGACGAGCTGGAGCCGTCCATGTCCTACGTGTAGATGGTTGTGCTCGTGCTGGTGGGAGGACGAGGAGCCGAAGATGGGCGTCACGTGCGACGGCATCGCGACGTCGACCGAGTCGGACGGGAGTCGAGTCGAGATGGCCTCGCGGCTCGAGATGGCACCAACACCTTTCTGCTCACTCGAGATCCTCGAAACGTCCAAGAGTCCAAGACGGGCTTGTCTCGCAGCTCTACGGGACAGAAGCTGGAAGCAGACAGCAGGCTGGACAACAGGAGGACTCAAGGCACCCAGCAAGATGACTGGATGCGAGAGACTCCACAGACAGCAGAAGAGTCGTTCAGGAGCTTCGGCAACAGCTGAAAAGTTGTTCAAGAGCTCTCACGAGTCACAACAGCAGAAGAGTCATTCAGGAGCCCTCACAACAGCAGAACAGTCATTCAAGAGCTTCGACGAAAGCAGAAGAGCCGTTCAAGAGCTTTCCCAACAGGCCCCAACCCTGCCAGCGCGAAGGAAAAAAGAGCAGAAGATGCAGAAGATGCAGGAGATGCAGAAGATGCAGAAGATGCAGAAGATGCGTCTTGCAGAAGATGCAGAAGATCAGGAGAGGCAGAATATCAGGAGAGGCGCGTCGCCCAATGAGCATCGCGAATGCCGGCAGCTCGTTTCATCTCCCCCCTCGCTCCTTCCTCCTCTTCGGACCGCCCTCGCCCGGCACCTGCTGCCCCTGCCGCTCCTTCCCGGGCCTTGAGTTCTTCCCCCCTCTTTCCCCCCCCACAGTGCCTGCCGCTGCTGCCAGTGATTCATCGCCACCCCCGGGACTCGCTCCTTCCGTCCCCTCTCCCGGTCTGTCGCCCCCTTCCCCCCCTTCGAGCCGGGCCGGGTCGCTCCTTCCCTCCCGGACGGTCCACGACGACCCGGGAGGGAAGGAGCTCTCGTCCCCGGGGCATCGCAGCCCTCGAGTAGGCGAGGAGGGAAGGAGAAAGAATAACAAAGCCCATCCGACTGGCAGGAGCAGATCAACCCGCCCACCCGCTCTTCCCCCGCCCTCGCGTTCCCTCTGGTCCTCGCCCTCTCTCTCTCTCTCTCTCTCTCTCTCTCTCTCTTTCTCTGCCATCCTTCTTCTTCTTCTCCTTATCTTCTTTTTTTGCATTCCTCCTCCTCCTCCTCCTCCTCCTCCTCTTCTCTCCTGCTCTTCACTCGTTTCCATCGCCAACGCACGCTTTCCATCTGGAAGTTCCATCTTCGTCACGATCGTCCAGAGTCACAAGAAAGGAGAAGCCAGAAATTCCAATCCAATCTCCATCACAACACTCTTTCCCCGACTGCCCCTACGGTTCGCTGCTCTCCATCTCTTCAGGGTCCCTGCGTCGCCGTCTGCGGGCGTTCAATGAAGCCTCACGACTTCATCCTCGAACTCCTCGCACACATGCACGATCCTGGAGACGGGGATTAGCATTTCTAAGAACCAGTCTCTCCAAGCCCCTTCAATCCGTTCGTCGAGTCGTCTCGACCCTCCCATCTTCCTCCTCATTCTCCTGCTTGAAAACCTTCTCCTGTCTTCTTTTCCATCTTCTCCTTTCCGCCTCTCCCCTTCTTCTGCTCGTTGTTCTGGCTCGCAGAACGCCTCTGGAATTTGGTAGCAGCTCTTCATTTCTCTCGATCTGATTTTATTTCCCCTTTTCTCTCGTCTTTGTCCGCTCGTCCTCATTCGCGGGATATTCTGGTCCGAGATATCTCCTCGTCGCATTTCGTTTTTCTGTCTTCTCTCTAACCGAGAGGATCTGTCTTCGAAGGTTCATCATATTGTGCTTTTTTTCTTTTTCAGACTGACGTGCTCGATTCATTGCTCTTCTTTTTGGGACTCCTGATCCTCCTATCTTGGTCTCCTTTGCGATTTCACCATTGGCACCTTGGCGAGACGTGCCCTTGAAGTTTGCTTTTTCCCTCCCACTCGAGAATATCGACGAAAGTGTCGATACATCCCATCTCTGGGGGTCGAATCCAGGTAAGACCAACCGGTTTGCTTCCGTCTTCGAGAGGTTGGCAAGACACTGAGTTGGCATCCACAGAGGCTCGCACCAGCGGTGTCCACCTGTCACAAGTTCGTGCAACGGCCTCGACGGACCAAAGTCACGGTCCCCGCTTCACTCGAGACTTCAAGAAGATTGCGAGCTCTGAGCTCGACGCCTCCACCATGAGGAAATCTCGCAGGCACGCGACGGCCTTGCCGAATCATCTCGGAAGGCCTGCTCACGTCGTGAATGCCGTCATCTCCGTTTCAAACGGGTCACCCGTTCGATGTAGACGCCGGGCAGCCAGCTCTGCCATTGCCCCACGCCCTCTATCCCCTGTTCCTGCGAATTCCCAGGCATATAGCCCCGGCCATGGAAGAACTCGCGCGGTCTCCAGTCGGGTCTCCCGACTCCCGACTATCCCCTCGGTCTCCACCATACCCTCGGGGGACTCTTCCCGATCTATGGTCTCGCCGGACGCGGTCCAGGCTTCTGCCGGACCCTGCCCTCCCGAGCTCACCGGAGCCGCTGCCACTGGCACGTCCAGACCGCGCGGCCTCCCCGCGAGCGATTCGTCTGCCAATGCACCGGCCATGGGGGAGTGGAAGCAGAGCCATCCTGTGCCGGGAGGCACCGCCTCCTCGGAGAACATCAACCAGAAGACGTCTGAGATGTTGAATTTTCATGAGCGTCTGAAGCCCTCCCAGGCCCCTGAAATTTCACAGGCCCCGGAGAAGCCCCGGCCTCTGGCAAAGTCCCAGTCCGGGTCGACAATGTCTCGTCTCAACCCTCACAGGGTCATCGCCAAGGTCTCGGGCGTCTTCAGCAGACTGCACAACAAGTGCTCGTCAGAGGCAGCCAACGGGCCACACCATGGTCTCAGCAAGCAGAACGTTCAGACCCAGGCTCAGGGGCACGGTGTTCCTGCTCGCCAGAACGTTGCCTCCATCGGGTTGCGGGCCAACGAGCATGGCAACTCTCGCAACCAAAAAGTCCAGCAGACCGCTGGTGGCGGCATCGACCGAATGCCCCTCGCCGGTAAAGGGATGTTCATTCGGGCCGGCAGACCTGCCGAAAACGCCCCCGCCAACCCGAACCGCGAGCAGGATCTTGATGAACAATGGACGTGGCCTTTCCCGGACTATGATCCCGTCGTGGCCGATCGTGCCTTGGCCGAGATGCGTGCTCGCGAACAAGCACTGGAGACGAAGTCGGCAGCTCCCACTGTCGCCGAGGCCGAAGATCCAGTGCCCGACGCTCTGGGTCTCGACGAAGACCAGCACGCGTATCAGTGGAGCAGCCATGAGCACTCCTCATCCTTCTCCCACGGTGGCCGATCCGCGCGCCATCGCCCCAGTGCCGGTCATCAGCAGATGGCGCCGTCTCATCAACAGATGCCACCTCATCATGGGAACCACAGCAATCGAGCCCATCTACAGATGCCACCTCGAGGGGGCCAGGGAAGTCAAAGCCATCACCAGATGCCAGCTCTCCATGGGAGCTATAGCGACCAGAGCCATCAAAATATTTCGCATCCTCAGGATGGCCATGGCAACCAGAGCCAAATGTCTGCCCATCACGGTCCCGCCCGCAACACCGGCCACGCCAGCCATGCCGGGCATGAGCGTTCTCGTACCCACTCCCAGTATGTCGCTCGTGGCAAGCTGGTCTCAGACCGTCACGAAAGCACTCCTGCGCAGGTCGGCCAGGTCAGCTGTGCCACTCGTCAGCGCATTTCCTCCCACCCCAAGGGTGCTGTCCTTCAGTACATCTCTGCTCCCGCCAAAGGTGACGGTCGCCAGCCGCAGATCCCTGCTCTTCCCACTTCCAGCCAGGGCCAAGGGAGCTTGTCTGCTTCGCAGCCTCAGAGGACTCACAGGCGCATGCCTGCGATGGACGGTCCGACTCTCCGGGAGCAAATGCTCAACCATCATGATCTTCGCGTCACCGGGCATGCGAACACCCATCACCATCTTGATTGTGGACAGTCCTCGCGAGCGCCGTGCATCCGCTTTGAGCTCTGGCCCGAGGCCGAGAACGGGCCTCAGCAGAGACTGCCCTCCTTTCATGGCCCCTTTTCCTTTGAGATGGGATTCGAAGAGAATCTCAACGACGGAATCTTGAGCACCCTCCCTGTCGGATCCTCGACCCCCCGAGATCCCGCTCATGTCATCGAGATGTCAAAATTCAGGGCTTACCATCAGTCTCGTCGGGGCTCATTGCCCGCGTCAGACCACCTTGTCCTCAGCTCCCAGAATGTCAATGTCTTCGACTCTTCCGACTCTGAGTCATCCGCGGTTTGCTCCCTGGTTAGCCTGGATGGGAGGGACCCGTCGTTCGAAGAGCAATTCGAGGCCGAAGACGTTCAAGACGACAAAGAATCCGATCAAGCCGAAGAGTTCGATGACATGGCCGACTTTCAAGACATCCAGGACACACAAGCCGCTCAAACCGTCCAGGTCGTTCAAGACATCCAAGACGTTGGAGAGGGACAAGTCGGAGAGATTGGAGTTGTCACGCCCCAAGCCCCGAATTTTCCCGAGCCCCTGCACTCCCAAGCTCAAGAAGAGGGAGAGATTCGACGCAGAGCTGGCAGGAAGAAGCACCCCTCCCCCAGCCAAGAGGCGCTCGAGGAGCTCTCGCAGGCCTTGACAAACTATACCTACCTCAGGATTCGAGGGGGCGGTCCAGAAGTCGAGGAACTCGTTGCCGAATGGAGTGCCAGGTCTCTCATCGTCACCGAGGCCCGGGCTCAGCTGGAGGAAAGTCGCTTCTCCACTCTGGAGTCCATGGCGAGCCTCAACTCGGCTTTCTCAAACCACTCCATCCCTGCTCAGCCGTCAACGGCTCATCATCAGGCTGAGCAGCAGCAACAACAGCCGGCTGGCCATATTCCGCCGGCGGCTCGCTTCGACCAGATTCCGGGACTGGCCCGATCGAACGCGTCTTCTGACAATAACGATCACCAGGCGAGCGAGAGCAGCGGACAGCAGTAGGATGTCCGCGCGTGGTGCGCGCGACGGTGTGGAAAGACGATGAAAAAGATTACGACAGTAAGGAACAAGGCGAGAACCAAGGATTTGCAGTCACGGTTGAAATGTGCTCCCTGGGAAGTCAGATCCCGACATCTTCTTGCTTTGCTGCGGCACAGACACTCTCCACTCCATTCTGACTGAGTTTTCACGAAACGGTTTTCTGGTGAAAGGGTCTTTTGACAAGCGCATTTGGGCAGGGCATTTGGGCAGGGCAGTTGGAACAGGCATTTGCGACGTTGGGAATTTGGGAAGGGCATTTGGGACAGGCATTTGGGACAGGCATTTGGGACGTCGGGACATTGGGACGAGCATTTGGGCATGAAGGGATCTTTGCATTGCAGGCGGAAATGCTCGCATACGGACATGCGAGCTTGAATACCTTTTGCTTTCTTTTGTATGGAACCAGCGCAAACGGGCCAACATTTGTACGAGTCATTCCTGTTACATCTTTTGCTGGCCGCTTGCCGCTTACCGTTTACCGGTTTTTCTTGGAGGCTCAGGCGGGAGAGTCATAGCAAGGATGCTCCCGCGCTCCACTGAGTCAATATACCACCTAGATCCTTGTGCCAAAATGAGTTCCTGTCATTGTGAAATACGTAGTTCCATGGGAAAACGGAAGGCGGGGTTTGATTCCCAGTTGAGTCGAGATTGACGTGGCTTTTGGAGCGCGTTGAGAAAAGATGTGAGGGGTTGGATGACGAGGTTGGGAGGACGGGGGAATACTGACTGGTAAAGGTGTGACTGTCTAGATGGGGAGGCTGAGATTGATAAGGAAGTTAGACGAGGAAAAAAGGGGGGGAGAGGGGGGAGAGGGGGGAAGGGGGGGAAGAGGGGCCGCCGTGGTAGACAAGCAAGATAGAGATCTATTTCCTTTTGAGGGGTGAGACTTGAGATCGAAGACGTGCGACGAGGTGGTGGTGAGTTTTGGGGTCGAAATGCGTACGTGTTGGGATTCAGGGGCATCGCAGAGGGCCAGTGCCAGGGTTAGGGTCAGAGGTACGGAGCATGTAGAGGCGTTGGCCAGGGTTTTGGCTGCACGTTGAAGAGCCCCAGGCCTAGGGTTAGGGCTGCACGGGCTGGGAGTGGCATATGAGGGTTAGGGTTGCATGCAACCGCCCTCTCTGGGGTTCGTACTCCTTGATTGGTTAGACCTATGATCGTCTTGAAGTGGCGCGTGTGGCGTTTGCGGCGGCGAGGCTAAGCCACAGTTCCCCGACCGCGGGACATGGATTCAGATGGAAGCGACAGCGGCGACGTCAGTCGCCTGTCTCGAGTCGTTTCTGGGATTAGAAATCCAATACCAACATCCATCACGCATGTTTGCGACGACGACGACGACGACGACGACGACGACGACGACGACGACGACGACGGCTTCGACTTCTTGACGAGGCGAGACATCCTGCGCTGGCATAGGACGGTTGGCTTGTTATACGGTTCACGACGATTGGCTGGTCGAGCTCGAGGATCAGGAAGGAGGACGAGGGCGAAGCGAGCACGGAAATTGGAGTCGAGACTGCGACGTCGATCTTGATCGGGATACACGAAAGCATCTGGATATACCGAGGCGCGAATACGTTCAAGGCGCATCTAAGTGAGAGCTTTGAACTCTTGAGCTTGAGATCAGTAGGGCGGGGAAAGCGAGGAAAGGAGGGGCAAGGAAAGGCCAGACAAAAGAAGGACAGCAAACAAGCATGGGCGTCTCCGCGGCAGTCGCGCCGCCCCCGCTCGAGGCCCAGCAGGGCATCATCGCGGGCCAGCTGGTGGCGCCGGAGCCCGAGCACTGCCCCGGCCCGGAGTCCCTAGACGCGGGCAAGGCGGACCCGTGCAAGGGGTGTCCGAACCAGGAGATCTGCGCGTCGGCTGCGACGCTCAAGGGGCCGGACCCGGATATCGCGCTGATCACGCAGCGCCTGCGGGATGTGAAGCACAAGATACTGGTGGGTCCCGGGTCGCCCATCCCCAATGGATCAACTCCCTCTCCTTCCGCGCAGAAGCCAGCAGACACTGACGAGACTGGGTTCGACAGATCCTCAGCGGCAAGGGCGGCGTGGGCAAAAGCACGCTCACGACGCTCCTCTCGCACGCCTTCGCGACGGCCCCCGACGACAACGTCGGCGTGCTGGACATCGACCTGACGGGGCCCTCGATGCCCAAGATGATGGGCGTCGAGGACGAGACGATCCACGCGAGCAGCTCGGGCTGGTCGCCGATCTGGGTGACGGACAACCTGAGCGTCGTGAGCATCCAGTTCATGCTGCCGAACCGGGACGACGCGGTGATCTGGCGGGGGCCGAAGAAGAACGGGCTGATCAAGAATTTCCTGCGGGACGTGGACTGGGGGGAGCTGGACTACCTGCTGTGCGACACGCCGCCGGGGACGTCCGACGAGCACCTGAGCGTGACGTCGCTGCTGCGGGAGAGCGGGATCGACGGGGCGGTGCTGGTGACGACGCCGCAGGAGGTGGCGCTGCTGGACGTGCGGAGGGAGATTGATTTCTGCAGGAAGGCGGGGATACGGATGCTGGGGTTGGTGGAGAATATGAGCGGGTTTGTGTGTCCGAAGTGTACGCACGAGAGCCAGATATTCAAGCCGAGTGAGTATTCCCCTCATGATCCCGGTGGAGCTTGTGATCCATCCTCTACTACTCCTGGTTCTATTTCAAAGGGGCGGGAGATTCCCCCACGCCATTTCACATTTCGCAAGAGCTGACAGGAATCAGCGACCGGAGGAGGCAGGGCGTTGGCGGAGGAAGTAGGGATACCGTTCCTCGGGGCGGTGCCCCTGGACCCGCGGATCCGCATGTCGTGCGACTTCGGGGAGGACTTTGCCGAGACGTGCGCGGACAGCCCGGCGTACAAGGCGCTGCTGGAGGTGGTGTCGGGACTCAAGGCTCAGCTGAGGCCGAGGACGACGTCGACTACGATCGCGACGGCGGCGACGACGACGACGACGACGACGACGACGACGATGGCGGCGGCGACGACATGAACGACATACGCACGCTCGCATATATTCCCCTTTTCTTTTCCTGTCTTTCTTCCTTTCTTCTAGATTTTTTCCCCCAAAATAGACCCAGCGCTGCGGTTCTCTACAACGCTATAGAAACTTCATGGGAAATACGTGAAAAGAAAAAAAAAAAAAGGGGGGGGGGGGGGGGGGGGG